>OW028582.1:36544703-36777203 GCA_932294295.1 Alitta virens
GCCACCTGCCGACACTGAAACAATATAAACCTTGGTAAATGTAAGAAATTTATTTAATATATATATATCGTTTTATTGACAAGCCTGATATCAGGAATTGATACATGTGTCATACAACATTACAAAATGATATATCATAAATATGTATCCCAGATAGCATTCCAAATCGTTTCAACGTCGGCGCGATGTCGTAGATGTTAATACGATGTTGTAACAACAGTGGCCTGTATGGAAACGATGCTGGATTGATTTGGAATGCTATCTGGGATTTACAATAGACATGCATCTTTTCAACAAAAGATTACAAATATGCATAACTTAGCATGCACTTTTAGATCTGGCTTTAAGTAGCCAGCTATAGCCAGACAGTTCCGTTTAGTGGCAGGTACCATCATATAGCAGAAGTTGTCTAGCTTTGTCTAGGTTCAATTTAACAGGCTGCTTTTAATGATACTAACTGTACCTTCCAATTAAAGCCACATTTTTACCCTTGAATAGTATTATTTAAAATTGCATGATTGCTTTTAAAATTGTGTAGATTTATGTTGATAATTCAGCAAAATAAAACAAACAACAAAGTTTTGTTCTTGTCTTTTATTTATCCATTCTGTTACAAAATTGTCTGTGTATATAAAGTCCATAATTATGATATATGTACACATATTTCAATATTCATGAGTATTGGATCCAGCTGGTTTCTGTGGATGTAACATATGGGCGAATGATTGTTAATTTCCATAAATGTGGACTTCGATTTGTTGTTAATTTAATTATTAAATTAATTCGACATTACAAGTTGTATTATGACGTACCAAGAAAATCTTCAGAATTTCTTTTTTAATTTATCGATAAAAAAATTATCATTGCACATTTACTAAATATAAAACTGTTATTATACCTAATGGCAAGGAATATCAGCCCAACATTTGCCCAACACTTGCCCTACATTTACCCAACATTTGCCTAACATTTTCCCAACAATGGGCCAACATTTGGCCGATTAGTGCCAATGCGAAAGTGCCAACGCTTAGGTAACGTTGCACCAATTTTGCATGATATCTATTTTGTATGTACTAATAGCACCACCTTCCGAAATACGAAATGTTACCAATACATTTGGTCTATTATATTACTGAAACAAAGACAGTGCTAAAAAAAAATGAAAAAATGAAATATATTTCCCTTTCTCTTACAATTCATTTGACATAAGACAAAAAATATTTAACCTAAAAAAAAAGAAAAAGATATGTGGTATGCATATTTCATGAGACAGTTCAATCACGTGACAAATGACGTCACAACACATCAAACAAAAACTGACCAATCAGAAGCCAGTATGCTTCTGCAGTCAAAAACATCTGATTCACTAGTACTTATCAAACATAACAATGTTTTTCTTTTTTACAATATTTTTCTTTTTTACAATGTTTTTCTTTTTTACAAAATATACTTGTTTACATAACACTACAAACTAATAAGCAAAGCTAGAAGCTAAATAATAACTCAATCCAACTAGTTTCTCAAAAGATCATGATTTACAATATAAAGTTTTAATCTGATTATCATTCTTAGATTATCCATGTTAGTATTATAAGTAATAGCATCAATATTTATAGCACCATATTCATTTATTTTTAACAATGACAGCAAATAAAATAAACAATAAAAATAAGTTCACATAACTCATAATTAATAACAGCAATAGCAGCCATTGCCACACAATGACAGCATTTTTTTTAATGACAAATTCCATCTGACAAAAGTACAATTTTTCTTTATTTCAATAAAACTGACAATCCTTCATTCAAGGCAGTCACACGACACGAATACTGTTCATTACATGATTATATTACATGATTATATCACATGATTAATAATGCATAAAACATAATTATGTTACAGTAAGAAAAACTTCATAAACAAGTGCACTGTCATTCAAAACTTTTAAAATACATTGTCTATTTCACTTACTGTTCTAATTACGATATACCCTAATAATAATTACTTGCAATTAATAACCACTAAAATAGTTCCTTAAAATCACTTAATATTAACTCTAATGTCCTTCATAATATAAAATAGCATTCTAACAACATTCTGACATTGTGTTTTTCTAAACTGACAATGGTTGTAATGAAGCGTTTGTAACTGCAATTGCATATCTTGGTCATCAGAGATTGCACTTGGATGGTTTAATAATTTCACTAGATTGCAATTGAAACTCTCAGTATTCATAAATCATATCTAAATATCACCAACAATTCTAAAATCTTCCTGCTAAGTACAAAGTGACTATTTGTAATGCTATTGTATTGCACATTACTATATTTCTACCTCAATTTCATAGATTTTAATTTTATTGCAACTGTAGTCGTACAGAAGCGTAAGCTTAAAAATTTCATTATTTTACTTGACTTTTTAGATTGAAAACGACTTTAAATAAATTATACTTACATACATGTATACTAAAATAATACTGATCCGTCATATACTATAACTAATCTGACTTTAACATCTTTTTTTTAATAATTATTGTTGTTATTTGACACTTTATTTTTGGTGACAGCAAAATATTTACAAAAATACAACTGATAATTTTACAATATCCGTCCTTAAAAATAAGTTTTACTCTTTGGTGAGCAGCTTGACTAAAAATAAGTTCAATATCCCTGGAACCCCTTTCGTCACATGGTGTTTGTAAATCCCGTGACTTTATTACATTTCATTGACCTTGATATGTGCACTTCCCGCGAGGTCGGACAGTTCTTTGGAGTCGAAATTCACGATGATCTCCTTCTCGCCAGGGGTGAGAGCCGTGAGTTTGACGGAGCCTTTGGCTTCAGCGTGAGGACCAACAGAACTGTAAAAAGAAAGTTATTAGAAATGGTGTTATCGTGATTGATCCTTTCTCCTGGTTTTTCATGGTCAATTATAAATATGTTTTCACTGGAGACTTATATCTAATGGTCATCTTCAGCAGACTGACCTCTATCAACAGCCAGAGATATAGTTTCCAGAGAAATAATCTGATTTGCAATGGTTTCATCCAGTTTACTTGCTCAGAAACAGGACGTAGCCATTGCAGTCTGACTTCCAAGACTCGGAGACTAGCCATATTGGATGCAGGACTTTTTACTCATGCCATGCATTTACTAAATAGTCAATATAATTAATTAAATTTGAACCACACAATGGCACAAGTGTTCCAGTTTAAATATACATTGTCGATCGATCTCAAAACAGACAGAAAAGGAATGTCGATTGCAACTTGGGACATTAAATTAAATCAAAAATATAATGGGACTCACTTGTGTTTGAGTTGTCGTGGCCTCTGCAGACAAGCCCCCTCCACCTCGAACATGCATTTGGTGAGCGACCGAGGAAGTGGATTCTTGAACGAGTATTCCACCTCGTACTCCTCTCCCACCTTCAATTCTTGTGGAACCTGCAAAGCGGAAAACAGACATAATGGAAGGTACTTGAAGAGGCTTAATATCTACGTACACAGCTACTGTATATTGTGCAATATTTGTGTTTCAAAAGCAATACTATAACAAAATAGTCCACTGCCACCAGAACTTGATAACAAGGGTAGAATGTTTTCTCCTCTCGATTCCAACAAGCACAAGGTTACCAAATTTCTTTGATTTGTCCAACCACTTCTTTTACATGATATATGATAAACACAAGAAAGAAAGACAGCTAGAATGAAAGACAGACAGCTAGACAGTGAATGCGACTAACCTTGATCATGATGTCAGGCTTGAGGAGTCGGAAGTCGTCTGCTTCGCAATGGAACTGGTTGGTCTCTTCCACTCTCACCATGGCGGAGATCTTGATGAGACACATGTCCACCAGTTTGCTAATGTACTCCTCAGGTTTTACACTCATTGTGACTTCCCCAGCTGAACAAAGAAAAGATAATTTGCAGGTACCTCTGTAAGATCTTCCTCATGTAGAATTGCCAAAGAAAATTCTAATCCTACATTTCGAGTTTTGTGATAGAGGTAGTACATTTTTACAAGTTTGGCAGTTGATATTGTGTTCATTACTTAGTATTCCCATGAAGGTGATGACATATATAAATATCAAACAAATTTTATATCAGAAATACTAGCTTTAAGGCCATTGCTTATCACCACTATTCATCGTTATCAGTTATGGTTCGTAAAGTTCTACCAAAACATTTCCATGCTATCTGATGCTGTTGGTAGCATCTACGTTTCATTCTTTCGAATACTCTATACTTCCATCCTAGACTTTTCTACTAATTCTAAAGCAATAGTTATGATATTGTGAGTCCTTAGTTAGCCTCAGTTATAATTTATGATACTGACATGCTTTGGCAGGACAACGGCAGCTGAAAGACTGAGTCTTGATATCTCGGACAGGGACGCCGGTGTAGTAGACAACGCTCGCAGTCAGTGTAATTTTGACATTGCGTTCCTGTGATGATGTGTTGTTGCACTTGAGCTTCACATCAAACGCTTTGCCAAGTAGGGTGTCTTCCTCCTCGATGAGGTCAAAGTTCATGTCCTGCAAAGGTCAAAGGTCAGACATTGAATACTGTAAAATCTCATCAGCAGGGTGAAGTTTTATCTTCTTAATCTTTAGGCTCTCTCATTCAAGAAACTACAAAATACAAAAATATGTAACTACCTCCACATCCACAGTGTAAACATCCTGTCTTGAGGACCCTTCTTTGATCGCCCGCCAGACTGCAGTTCGCTCCATCTGACTTCCTGTAGAAAACATCTTGGTTAATATAACTTGTTATGTTTACTGTAAGAGACAAACAGTATAAGTATGGGCTTATTTTAGAAGTGAGATAAAGTGGTATCTTACCCTCTGGGAACTTGTACATAAAACTGACATCCATACGATCGTCACCTCGTGGGCTCTTCGTGCTGAGATTCTTGCCGATACTGCATAAAAATGAAGTAAGGAAATTTCAGGATTATTCTACCTAATTAGGCTGTCAATCAACCAATTCTAACAACTACAAGCCATATTACACTGCACCTGTGTTTCTCCTTCGTATTATTCCAATTATCCCCATCCTTAATCCAGTGCAATCTGTCTGCGTTAACTTCAGCAAAGAGGAAGGGACCATCATAAGGGAGGTTGACCAGGCCGTTCTTGATGGCTTCAATGGACACCGGTCCACAGCAGTAGACACCTATGGAGAAGACAAGTGTTATAGCGGGTTTCATGGTTATATGATGTCATTGCAATTCGAAGGCACAAGCAATGTTCGCAACGTCTTTGCTGTTGGGCTGTTTTCTCGGGCTGTTTGATACCTGTATACTGTCAGCTTATGCAGACCTCTCATAAGAGCAGCCCAAAACAGTTCATAAAAACAACACATTTTTAAATGTAATGCATAGAAAAAATGTGAAGAACATTGACACGACCAAAATGTAGGTTAAACAAGGCACCGAAGATCAGAAAGTTACCTTACCATTTGCTTCTCGGACTATCTTTTTTATTTTGGTAGGTCTATTTTGCATATTCTAGCTAAGAGTCTCCTATTATGTGTCATTTATTGTTTGCCAGGCTCTATTCATTTTATTTCTCTCTACTTTTATCTTTGCCATGCACTTGCCTTCACTGGTTTCCTGAGGTGTAGCATCAATCGCTTGCCATCCTCCGAATCCAGAAGGAAGGTCGGATCTGGACATCCAGACGTCATTCCATACATGGAAGTTCCTGTATATAAAGAGTTTTATTTATGTTGAGTATATTTAAACAATGGCATACACATCTGTCCAATTAGACCGTTTATCCTGTGGTCCAGTAAAAATAATGAAATAAAATAAAATCAAGTAACAGCAGTGTTGGCACCTTCTCATCTAAGACCTTTACATAATCATTTGAAACTCTCATCATTATCAGCATTGTGCATCTCATGGAGCAAACTTTTCCATGTTTTAGAAGCTCTATATATATATATATGCTTTTATTGACAGAGTAATATCATACATGATACATTTTTCCAAAATAACAGATAAAAACGTGTACTTAGTCTACTTCTACTCACTATTTCTATATTCAATATATATATACATGATATAAAAGTTAAAGGTATACATTATCAATGGATTAACTATACATCCATGGTCCCAGTTGCTGAACAATAGCACGATAATATATAAAATAGACTTTCTAGATAGCATTCGAAATCGGGCCAGCGTCGTTTCTACATCGTTTTGACGTCACCGACATCACGCCGACGTTGATACGATTTGGAATGCTATCTGGGTTTCTGTTTCTAGAATATCACATTCACTGGTATTATATAATGATCTTATCAATCCTACCAGACAGAATCCATGGAAAGACCATCATCAGGAGTTCCATCCTCTTTCCAATAGCAGTCGATCGTGATGGAAGCATCGCAGTCGTGCGCCGAAGCAAAGTTTGTGACACTGCGGCAAGGAATACCCAGAGCCCGACATACTGTAAATTAAGTAATTATTTTGATGAAAAGGTTAAACTTGTGAATATGTTTGATCGTAGGTAATGTTGATATCAGCAAGATGGAAATTGCACATGTCGGTGACCTTAATTATTGTTCTAAATATGGAAATGAGCTACACTTAACTAGACCAGAAAAGAAGGTCACCCGTTAATTTCAATGTAGACTGCCATAGAGGCGAACCAAGTAGTTCTTGATATGGTTGATTTAAATAGAAAGTGTTAAAATCCTTGCTCCTCCACCAGAATCGTCGCACTGTCGGAAATCTGGCAGACCCTCAGGGCTATTTTTAAACTAATGCAGCTACAGGATGATATCTGATTATATGCCTTGGGTTCAATAAAAAGAGCCTTTAGAAAGGAAATACTGACTCTATTACTGTTAAAACTGAATAAAAGGTCAAGCCACACCCCTCTGAGTGGCTGGTATTAAAGGTCTAACAAAGAAATTACAGAATAACTGGAATTTCATGTGCTGAGTTTACACAATCCTTGTTCTGAAAAGCAGGCAATTCAGAAAAATTGCCCAAACTAAAAAAATAAGAATCCATTTCTCTGGTTTTTAAGAGAAGATTTCTTAAGTCTATACTCAGGCGACGAATCTGATGACACACAGTGTTCAGTTCTATGGACACAAATAAGCAGATAAATTTACTTTTGTAATACCTACTATTACATAAGACTGCACACAAACAAACACTGCTACCAGAAGGTATAATATGTTGTCTGCATGAACTGAGTGCCCTGCAGTTATGGGGGAACCAGACAGTAAGTTTATCTTTCTTTAGTAACGTGACCTCTGAGTCATGTCTGTCCGTCCGTCCAGAGTTGATCTTGGCCCCCAAACAATCAACAATAGTCTGTGGAAACAACACATATGTCAGCTGACCTATCATGTGACCAGGTCGGTTACCATGGTAAACAAGGCTGAGCTTAGATTCCTGAGTCTGACATGAGATGCCATCACATGTATGTACTTGTTCTAAATATTATATACATGCTATAAATATTATCCATGTGAAGCATCACACATTAAACAATGCGTGGGCAGGCATTGTATAGTGAGTATTAAATTTCAGAAGCTCTAGCAGATCCAGGGGGGGGGGGGGAAGGTGGCATTGGGGTCATGCCCCCCCCCATACTAACCTTAATGCCCATGAAATGACTGAGAGGGACATATATATTATTCATGCTTTGCCCCCCCCCCCCCCGTAGACTCCCAGCTGGATCCGCCAGTGTTCAGAAGTATGCACCACTATGTATGCACTTTGAACAAAATGTAGACCAAATGTCTACAAAATCAAAATGCGCACTTTTTTACGGTGAAAAACTGCCACTGACTGAAGGAAATATATACACTGTATCATAAAAAACGTATCAGGATTGCTAGATTCAGGATTGTGTGGCTTAATGCCAAATTGAAATACGTTTGTTTGTGATATATAATATCCCAGTTCCTTGGGCTACGCCTAAAGAACACTAATCTTTTATTTGTGAGGATACCCAAGCAGACAAATTCCTGTACAACAGTAAAACAGCTCACAGTCTTGGGATCTAGAACCTTCTGGTTGGCAAATTAATTTCAATGGCATCTAAAAAAATAGAAGACTTACCAGTGACAACGACACCAGAAAAGACCCAGCACTGGCCATATTTGACGGGACGTTTTGTCTTCCAGAACTGTTCCAAGATGGCCACGCTTCCTGCCCACGACAAGGGCGACCGGCCGCCCGCGTAATCACCAGACCAATTGCCCACCAAGACGCCCTTGTCATCACAGTCATTCACCTGGAATCAAGGACAAATAAGATGAAAAACTAACTGGTTTATCAAAAATATAAAAAGAAAGAAATCTAGTTTTATTAATTGTTAAGATTTGGAAACAAAGTTTTGGAACGTCATTGTTACAATCTTGCTAGTTAGTAACCCACTGCTGGAGTCTCAGAATAAATAGTCTTTCTTTTTGCCTCAGCATGGATGCCAAGTGAAAGGCACTGCCAAATTCAACATTGGAAACGAGTGTTGGCTCCTTTCGGAAGAGTTAACCAGTGAATAATTATTTCTTAGATCACAAATGATGTCAAAATATTGCACAAATTAATCAAATAGCCATAAATGTAACTCACAAGAGCGGAAACCTTGCGGACAACATGAACGGGATCTGCTCTGACGCGGTAGTTCATCATAGACTGATCGAGGAGCCACATCACGCATTCCAGGACAAAATCTTCAAACTGTAAAAGAGAAAAGCTCAAAAATTAAAAACCATGAAAAACGAGTGAGGTAACCTTAATAGCGATGAAAAACAGTAGGACTGGGACTCACCTGACCGAAGTTCCAAGGTTTGGCAAAGATCTGTTTTGTGGTTCCGCGGTACAGTCTACCAGTGTCGTTCAGGATATATTCTTGTCTGGAAGTCTCATCGTCCATGTAAACCTGATCATCTGAAGAAATTACAATGAAAAACTGCATTTTACCATCCTAAACCAAAATAACCGATACCACATCCCTAAATTTTAAATACTGCAATTGCCATATTTCTGGCATGTGCTTAACTCAGGAAAACAAATGGGCCAAGTTGACTAAGGTAGTGATCTTACAACAATGAACTGATCGAAGCAGTTTTTCAGTACATTTTGACAAATTTATGCCATTTCCGCTTTACACTCTCATAAGTTTTTTTATAAAAGGGAAGAACTATGGAATTGTGACCCTCGTGATATATGGAAGTTCTTGAATCGTGCTCTCAAAATCCTATCTCATTTTGATTATCATAGCATGACATCATTACTTCTCTATGCCATTGTTCTTGCACTCTGTGACCTCACCATGGCCATTGTCTACTGATGATGTCACAATACTATATCTGAGTACAAAGAGATGTCAATGAGGCAAAAATGCCAACATGGCTGCTCTGTGAAAAGAGTGTACGATCCAGAATCAAATCTCTCATAAACACATGTGTTGAGAGTTCCAGAAGAAATATGTTACTCACTTTTACACCAAGCATTGAAGAGCACATAGATGGGCTGAGGATGAGTATATCTAAACTTCTTTTCTGCAGTTCCTTTCTTCAAGATGGTATCGAAGGAAAAGTTCCATTTGGAAACAAATGCGTTGGGCGGTGTGAATATCCGGATGCTCAGCATCTGAAAACAACGTAGTAAAATGTCATTCGGATTTAAAATAATCCTTTCTTTTGATATCACTCAATACATTTAGCCAGGTCATCATTATGTCTGCCTCTGGCAGCTTGTCAGATACTTTTACCAAGTTTCAAAACATTAGTTATTGAGAATACAATGCAATAGAGAAATCTTGGCCAGAAATTTGAAATTACAACTTGGCATGAGTGATGATCATTCAGTTTCAGTTGCAATACATCACTATTAAGAAATTTATTACAACATAAGGCACTTGTGTAGTGTTTTTATTGATACCTACATAACCAAATGCGCTAAGTGCCTTTTCCATGCATTTGGATAAATGCATGGTTTTCACCTCATTTTAATTAGGCAAAAACCATGCGTTTTCCTCTTTCTCATGGAAAACGCATGAGGCACATTTGGCCATGTTAACATAGCTTTTTAATGTTTATCACACTTTCAATTTTTTCCAAGTTTATCCGACAGTAATTCAAGGCACTACTATCTTCTATGTTTTTTGTTTTAGTTAGATAATCAGGGACTGTAAACAAGCAGGAGAGTAGGAGATGAAGCAAACTGAATTTGCAAAACTTTGGTGGAAGAGTTCAGCTAGCACACAAATTGATTAACTGAAAATTAAGCTACTTTAAGCCGAACAACTGCTACAATAGACAACACCAGGAAACTGTCTTGTGCACAGGGAACAGTGTATTGATTTTAACATTCACACCTCCTGCTTTTACCACTAATTGGTGAGATACTGCTCAGTAAAGCTGGGAGTCCACACCATGATGGCTTCATTCACTTGCTCTGATGTTGTCCCATATAACGACCCCTATTTTAAATCCCATTTTTGAGGGACATGGAATGCAGTTACCATTTTACCTGCTTGGCTGCCCAGCCTCATATGTTATGCATAAATATGGGTACTCAGTACAAAGAAGTGAGATACTATCTTCTTGTTTTTCTATCCTTATCGCTTAATACATAGAGCGATTGATCACATCTCTAGATACACACTGCACCTCTTGGGCATTGTAGGCATAGTTATTCCACCATATTGCCAACATAGACATGTCAGTTACAGGGAAGAAGCTCCCCCATTGACTCCATTTTGTATACTTGTATGGCCATAAGATAGTCTTTTACATACCTGTCCATCAGACTTGAGCGTCTGGGCTCCCCACTCCAGAGGTTTGTCCACATCACTCAGCAACAGGGTCACCATGGTCCCTTTGCTCTCTATGGGCTTCGAACCTGGGACCCACAAAAATATCATGATTGACTGTAACAATCAAGCCAACTAATACCCAGATAGAAATCCAAATCGGCCCAGCATGGTTTCCACTTTCGTTACAACATCGTATTAACATCGCCGACATCAACCGACGTTGTAACGATTTGGAATGCTATCTGGGTAACAGTTGTAATGAAACTTGTACTGTCTCTCAGTAGGTACCCCCACTCACAAAACATTCTTCTTTAACATATTTTCATAATCATAATGCTTTAGTCGAGAATTTAAATTTACAAGATACAATTAAGTCACTAATGCACAAAATTCGGCAAGCATGATTGCATGAATCAGTTTTTTTTTTTCCAGTGGAGATCAGGAGCAGTGTGCATATATAAATTTACACGAATAACATAATGTCTGGATCCCCTTTTTAAGTTTTTACACACAGACCCAAGATTTGAAGTCTCTTGCCAACAATTTTCTATGAACTAATTTTGCTCAGCATATAGGCTACCATAACACATTGCAAATACATCAGACAATATATTTTTTATCCATTGTAGAAAGAGGAACTGACCAACAGTGAAGATGATACGAAGGTCATCCTTGGAGGAGTCAAAAGGTCGGTCAAAGGTCACATCAAGGTCAAAGGGCTGACCTCTGCGGATGACTAGCTGGGCCGGAAGTTTCTTCTCCCCTTCCGTCCGGTCGGTTGTCAGTTCATATTTGTCCGTTCTTTGGGTAAAAATGGGGATAAATACTTATATATCTAAGCTCTGAATCCTATCTAAAGCTACAATTAAACATCTTAATATATGACAATAAATCAAAAAAACTACCAAATTCTTTATTCAATTTTAATGCAGCACTTACATCCTCCATATCTGTGTCAGCGTGCAAAATACAATGAAAAAATTCATCGTCAAATATTGTTTGCTGTATAAATGAAATTCCTAGTTGATATTTGGATAATTAAGCAAGAAGTACCTGTGGAATCGAGTATTTTCTGTGATTTTGAGATCCACAGAAGCCACCTTAAGGACCTGTTTTTCTTCCTCTGTTTTTCCATCTGAAATTAAAGAATCAAATATATATTTCTAAAAAAGTGGCAGATGTAATGATGAGATGACAGGAAAGTTGGTCGAGGCTATGTTTATACAGTAGAAGCCAGTTATATACCAATTAAAGACCTAAGCCAAGTAAAACATTTGGGTAAAGTGTGACCCCAAGCCTTGCACATCTCATCTTTGTTGACCCTAGTGGTTTAAACTGGTAAAAGCAGAAACTTAACAACCTTAACAAGCCTAAAGTAGCCAGGTGTACAACTTATACATTTTTTCGTTGAAGAGTTTAAAGTATTTATCTGACTGCTAACTGAAGAAACTTTCGGATTTGGTACATAGCGAGACAGTATGGTGCCCTGAATCACTCCAAACATTTTGTGATAAACTTGCAAGCTTTTGAAAGGGTTATCCCTAATAAACCTTAAAAGTACATGTTTACATTTTTAATTGTTTATCGAGAGTAAATAGGAATAAATGTCAATAAAAACACCACACAAGTGTACCTTTCTTTTATAGTGGCAGGTATTTTCAATTAAATTTGAATGATAACAAGTTGTGTAACTTGCAATTTTCTGGATTTCACTCTCTTGTATTGCATTGCGTTCTCACTGGCACTATTCATTCATTCATTCATCCATTCATTCCATCGTTCATTCAATTCATTCTATGTTGCCTCTGTCATACCCTAAACCAGTTCAAAGTGACCCCCTGGCAGACACCCTTACACTGATCATGTAGACAATTTGTGTTTTTTATGATATGAGAAACAACCCCCTCTTATCCGGTGTCGTTATTTGTAAACTGACCAATTTGTCTGACATAAAGATGTTTATGTCTTAAGAACCCCTCTATTTCCTGGCGTTACAACCCCTTCTCACTAGGTGGTGCCTCAAAGGGGAGGTACTTAGCACCCTCATTATGTAACCCTAGGCAGGGGGTTATGGGGTCATGGTAGGGGATTTCTAGGGATGGTGATTTGGGGTATCAAGTGCGCTAATGTATACAGCTGTACAGTAGAACCCTGGCTAATATCATAGCATGAAACCTTTTCGCCAAGCCCTCTTCTAACAAACTTACATTATAACATCACTTTGATAGTGAGAACACTTCTAGTCATCTAGCTAGGCTGAGGCAGAAAGTCCTTTTTTATTGGACGCTAAAAAGAGTTGATAAAAACTAATTTTCAGAATAAATTTGATTATTGGATAGAAATACACCTCCTCTACTTCAAAGGTCTGGGTAAAGCACCACCATTTAGATTATTCTAACTGATGTCAGATGGTCTTCACTGCTTGTATTAAAAAGGCAGTTTTAGGTAGATATATCGGTAGAAAGTGTTGCCCCTTGCCATACAACTTTCAAACCATGTATGTATCTATGTATGAATGCCTATCTATGTATCTATCTATGTATCTATGCAGCAATCTATGCATCAATCTATGCAACAATCTATGTATCTATCTATGTATCTATGTATCTATATATGCATCTATCTATCTGTCTATCTATCTATCTATCTATCTATCTCTTGAAAATTCCACCAGATCCAGGCACCACAAACGTTGCTAATAGAAAAAGTTGCAAAGTGGACAATAAATCGTCCCACAACCTGGAGAAGACTGTTACAGGCAAAAATAGACATGGGAAACAAAAACCTGAAGCTACAAAGATATTAAATGTCTCTTTTTTTTTGTTTTCTTTTTGTTTTCCTGTGCATCATTTTCACTTGATATATATATATATATATATATATATATGCATGATACCATCCAAATTATGAAGAAATCATGCAGTATTTTAGGGCAACATTAAGTGACAAGGTGGTGTGTATACATAGCATAAGTTATGACATTTAATCCAGCAAAATGGTGAATACCTGTCTTTACCACAGGAAACCACTGGGGTTATGACTGTACGATGATGGAGCATGAGGGATGAGAAATGGTGATGGTAAGACAAGGGTGGGATGGGTGCGTGGATTAGGGCTTTACGTCATCTATTTCTGCACCTGATGGGCTAATTAGGACAAGCAGGGACCATGGCAATGAGAGGATGGATGAAACAGCCATCCAACTTAGGGGTGACCGAGGGATTGAACTTGGACCCAAGTGGTTGGAAACCCAGCGCACTACCACTGAGCTAGGCCCCAACGCTCAATGATAGACAAGGGAGTGGGGGGGGGGGGGGGGGGGAATAAAAAATAAATGGAAAAGAAAACCCAAATTTAAAAAAAGAATTAGAAACACACTAAACCCAGACAGAAACTTTTTTCTCAGTTTTACTAACTATCAGTTTTAGTGTTTTGTTTTCCACCAGGTCATTCACAGTGGAAACTCACTATTAAGATTACCTTTCAACCAATATTCCTTTTAGAAGTGGCCTTTATTGTGAGGGATTCAAGTGTGGGGAATATAATACAGTTAGATCCAAGCCTCAGTTTTCTTCGGAATAATGCAAAGTGGTTTTAATTGTTAGGTGGCCTAAGTAGTGAGGTGGTCTTGTGAGTTGGAAATGGTCTAATTTCTGGGTAATTACACAATTTATATAACATATGGTTGTATCATTATCTAGGGCCTGGGGGGGGGGCGGTCTTAATATGATCTGGGGCCGGGGGTCTTAATATGATCTGGGGCCGGGGGGGGGGGGGGGTTCTCAATAGTGATGTGGTCGTATAATGAAGTTCTACTGTGGTGTAAATTCCAAAGCCCCTAGGTTATAGCCCCATTTTCCATTTTCCCTTTTTTTTCATTTTTACTGTCTAACTATAATAAGAACAAGTAACTATGCATGGGGCAACATTGAACAACATCGAAATAGGCCAGACAGGCATATAGGAGTGCACTTAGAAAAAGGTCAATGATGGATTATGAGTATGACTTACAATGATCAAGTTCTGTGAATGCACTAGTATAGGATCTAAAGGGATCTAAAGGGGGTAAACAACATCTTCAGTTAAATGTAACTTCAACAATTCCAAGGAATTTATTGTTTACTTTATTTTTTATTTAACATCAGTAATTTCTTGGAAAGGCAACATATATTAATCTAAAGTAATTTTTTGCATTAAATATGGGAAATGCAAATATTTATCACTAAATAAATCAGCAGTAGAGTGCGGTTAGTACATTATAAAAAACATATCGACTTTTTTCATTATTGCCATATCACTACACAACTGGCCATATCACTACACAACTGGCCATGTGGTATACAATCATGTTACATAACCTGATGATTGGTTTCTATTACTCTTAACTACCTCTTAATAATTTCCATCTGTTTTGTTTTTAGAAGGTCAACTTGCCAATTGTACTCTTTAACTTTAAGGCGCTGATGCAGAGTTAAGTCCTACATCAGCAACATTTTCTTTTCTGTTTTTAAGAAAGAAAAAACTTATTTTGAAGTAAAGGCGAAAGTACCAGAGCCATTACATTTGGACTGGAAGGTCTTTGAAGTTTTAAAGTCAGCGGAAAAAGCTGGGAGTGCCACTTGGTACTGAGTATTAGAAGTCCAAAAATAGGATAGGCGTATTTTTAAAAGCATTTAGGAGCAGTTGAGAGCAAAAGCTGTTTTTTTATGTGAAGAACACTCTATTTAATTTGTACAAATTGTAAAACAAGGTTTTATAGAAATTTTGTTATTTCATGCTGTATTGTCTGATGTAATGATGATATGAACAGTAGATTTTCACGGAATGTTTCCGTATTTCCACCAGGTGGCTAAAACAGAATACTGCAATTCTATTGGCTGAAAAAGTTCCCGCCCTTGACTGTGATTGGCTGAAGCAAAGTGCATCCAAGCAGCAGTATTTTTTAGTACCTTTGAATTGACATCTTATCATTTAGTTATATTTATGGAATCAATTAGTGTATTACCTAATGTGTCTCAAAAGCAAAATGAGTAATAAGAGGAGAGGAAAGACTTATGTCTTGCTGAATTCAGGGCTGTTCATTGAAAAGACTCTATTGGAGTTCACCCTCTGATACATAAACATAATTATGTGTAACATGGTGTGGACTCCAATCCTTATCATCTCATATTTGAACTTAACCGCCAGACCACCCTAGCTGCTACTATCAAAACATGTAGGTACAGATACTGCTAATAAAGACAAATGAAAGAAATATGAGATAAATTGCTGTTTAGTCTGTTGTTCTTGAACCCCCACCATAATCATGTCTGCCAAGACAGATAGGTCAACCGTTTGACTAGAGACTGACTGTATAATTTGGCCAAAGACTTCGCACTCTCTTCTAGATATCCTGCTTAGCTCTGCTTCCCAGAATGTTTTGTTTCTGATGTTTGGCTTTTCAGAAAGATGCTAATAAATGCTCAAAACAAAACCTATATTATGAGTTGCAGGACTATAAAACTGTATATTTTGTATTTTTAACTTAGGGACAGTTATTTCTTTTCATCTTCTACTTCACATTCTAATTTCATCATGTTATGACATGATTTTCATTGAACAATACTATGTTACTAATCACCAATATAATCAAATTAAAATTACAGGGATAGATAGACAGATAGATAGATATTGAAAGTGCAGCCCTCTAAGGCAAGTTCTTGCCGCTATCGAGGGTTGATTGATGAGGTTAGATAGAGGAGAAGTCCACCCATGTTACACATTTACCCCATGGGTGGGATCTTTTACTTGCCTCAGCATAAACATCAAGTACAAGGGACTGCCAATTTAACATCTCATCGGAACGACATAAAAACATTGTGAGTAGCATGAAACCTTCATTCATCCTATACTACATAATTCTGAATACCCGAGGCAGAAGTAATGATAAATGCTAAAGCTAACAATTATGGGTCTATGAGCCCCATGGGTGGGTCAATTAGCGACCTCAGCACAGACCCAGAGTTCTAGGCAACACCAATTTAACGCCTATTTCACTCCCCACCCTGGAAATTCTTTACACTACAACTGCATAGACCTGACAAGCTGTCATTCTAACTAGAGCAGAGGCATTTCACGTGTGATGTGGGGCAGGGGCTGATAACTTATAACCTTCAAGTCTGAAATGTTTAGATTCCAAGCAAGTTGCAGAAGCAGTCAGGAGTAAAAGAATAATATGGGAGCAACTACCTGTTTGATGGTAGACCGCAATATTGAATATTGTGATCAGAACTATGATATTTCATCAGTTGTAATGTGACCATATCAAATATATAAAGTCAAGGTGCCTATAGAAAATAATATTATTTTAATAAATACAAATTATTGTTGGGTACATGTGCCACGTGCGTTTTCCATGAGAAGGATAAACGCATGGAAAACTCATTTTAATTAGGCAAAAACCATGCGTTTTCCATGCGTTTATACTTCTCATGGAAAACGCACGTGGCATGTGGTCCTTCAATTAAGTTCAATAGTGGTGACTCTATCACCTTAGAAGGATTATCAAGATCTAAACTAGCCATAAATATGTATTATTTGGATAAATAAATGTTGTCTAAGTCAGAATCTGTCATGGAGGTGTTAAAGTAGGTTTAAAGTATGACTTTTATTTTTGAAATGCAATAAAAATTAAATGTATTCTATTAAATGTCGATAAAAAACCTATCGTGAACATAATTCATATTTTAAATGACAGGAAATGTATTAAATTCAATTAGATAGTGAGATTAGATATAGGCCTTATACAAAAACGTCACTAAGAAATAGCAAATTATTACATGTATGCCAATAGAAAACTGAATTTCTAGAATTACAAATAAACTAAATTTGATACACAAAATATCTAAATAGGATAAAAATTTTTAGAAACACAACAATTCGGGAAATTTAAGTTTTTATATATGTGACACCAGCTTAGTCAGTGGTAATTCAATAACCTTAACACTGCATTGTTTGTAACATAATAGATTCGTTTATACTCAGAGACCTCCCATATATTGCGGTTTATCCTTGGATTGTATTTCCACTGCAGAGGCTGGGAATTCTAGGCAGATTATTCATGGTGTTACCATGCAACTGTGACCATGAAATACTCCCACTACTTGGGGTGTATACTTTGATATATTACACAGAATACCTCATAAACATGCTGTGTATAGAGTTGAAGCGCACTGGTATGACCCCACGATGTAGAGCTAAAATTCAGTGGTTTTAATGGCAAGGTGGCCCTTAAAAGGTGAGGCTGATACCTGAATCACGAGCGCTTGAATTTATTGGTAAGCCAAATGGCTAAATAGTAATATTATATATATTATATGTTATGAAAATACCGTGGGTGCAAAAATAAATTCACGAGCCCGTGGTCTGAATAGTGAGGTGGTCTCATTTGTGGGGGATTTCGATAATAGAATGAATATTTAGTTGAGGGAAATAATTTGTGGTTTTGCTGAGGTATCTCACTGATGAAAAGACCTTTTCGCAAATAGGCTCAGACAACGGCTATTCCATATGCCAGTCCAGTCATGCCCCTGAATAGACTCCCCTCTGGTTCTTGAGCCATTAAATCTTCAGTCAGTGGACAGCTAAACTTTGATACCAATATCTGGAAGCAGGTTTTCCACATGCATGCACACCTGATGTTCATTATATGCTGTAGTTATCATTTTGAGTGTTCTTAATAGTGAGGTGGTCTAATTGTGGGTCCCAGTGCAGTATGCAGACATCAAAATGATGGTAAAACTGGCAAGCACCTATCTATCTACCTATCTATCTGTCTATTCATCTATCTATCTATCTATCTATCTATCTATCCATCTATCCATCTATCTACCTATCTACCTATCTATCTATCTACCTATCTACTTATCTATCTATCCATCTATCTACCTATCTATCTGTCTATTCATCTATCTATCTATCTATCTACCTATCTATCTATCTATCCACCTATCCATCTATCCATCTATCTATCTTATCTACCTATCTATCT
Source organism: Alitta virens (assembly GCA_932294295.1). Classification (NCBI taxonomy): domain Eukaryota; kingdom Metazoa; phylum Annelida; class Polychaeta; order Phyllodocida; family Nereididae; genus Alitta; species Alitta virens. Next base: position 36,563,527 of record OW028582.1, read on the forward strand.
ATCTTATCTATCTGTCTATCCATCTATCCATCTATCTATCTGTCTATCTATCTTATCTATCTATCTATCTATCTATCTACCTGTCTATCTATCTATCTATCTATGTATATATCTAACTATCTACCTATATATCTACCTATCTATCTATCTATCTATCTATCCAATTTGGCAGATGTTAGACAGTCTATCATCTCTCCATCTTTCCTGCATCATGTTTACATCCTCATCCATCAGTGAAGCTGGAGCAACTTTTTCTGCTTTTTTAAAAATCGCTTAGTCTGGAAGTACCAATTAGAGGTAGGTGGAGACTGTTCCAGAAGAGCTCAGAATGTCTAGAGAACAAAACCATTCTTTGAGAACTGCTTAAAACATAGTAAGATCGAAGCCTCACTTGAAAAAACAAGACTAAGTTGTGGACATGATATAATATGATATGATATGATATAGTAAATGTGCATTGAAACAAACACTTCGAAATATTGTTTACTTGATCTTTTAATAATTGTGTTTGTGTGTGTTTTTTTTGTTGTTTCAGAGCAAACTAAAGGAGCTATAGTTAGATCTTCTTTCAAATACAAGACTATTTTTTCCATAACATCAAACAAAATCTGATGCAACTGCATCTAACTCTGCTAAGAGCACCAGATGGGATTAAACAGCAACACTTGCTCTAGGGATAGGATCCAGATCTAAACTTATGTTTGTTATCAGTCTCAGCCCCTCAGGCAACGTAATTTAGAGCAATCAGACAGCCCCCCACCCACTCTGCATTCAGGACTGCAGGATGTCTGAACCTGCAGCAACCAAAGCATTCTCAGCCTGCAGCTGCTGATGCAAGACTCAGATGTGGGCCACTATTCGTAAATTTAGGATTGCTTGAGGTTAAAATTAGAAGCAGCTCTTTGCAGGGGGCTGTAGTCTTGAACAAACAGCTGCTGTATATTAAAGCGATCCAGGGTACTGGATTGTGAAAATCGTTCATCATTTATCGTTTAGTTTGTTTAGTAAATGGAATGATGATTTCTGTTTTTACTGGCATGGAAAAATTTGACTTTCTGGTCAGAAAAATAAAGTCATGAGTTTGCACTAAAATAGTTCAACTTGGACAAACTAGCTTATAAATAAGTCAGCTCATAGATTATACAATCAATTCAACAATCAAATTATTTAGACAGGGAAGCAGTTTGTCTATGTTGCCTTAGGTTTTCATGAGAAATTTTCCTGCTTCAGCAAAAAGACTCTGAGGCTTATCAGTGGGTTCTCCCACAATGTGGTTCTCGCATGAGTGTGGACATAATTTTCTTCCTATACCTGCATACTCCCTAGCCATGAACATTGCTGAGCCAGTTGGCCTGCCCAGCATGGCTGGAATTCACTACTAACCCTCTTCCATGCTTCAAGATGCTCGTGTAAAAATGATCCATAACCCGATTTATAAATAATGATGGTCTGAGAAGCTAGGTATGAAGCTGTTGGAAACATCATCTGGTCCATAAAACCATGATAAAACTGTTACCACACCTATATAATATCTTCATTATACGTCTATAATAAGACATTATACGTCGGCGGTGCTTTGTACTAGGTGTCCATGCTGAGGCAAGTAAAACACCTCACTCATGTTACTTTCATTGTGGTAATGGGTAGCATTAGACTCGTAAGCATTATCATCTCATCATTACGTTTGCCTCGTAGTTGACCATATCTAACCTGACTTAGCTTGAGTATTGAAAAAACAAAATGTACCAAAACACTGAAACGTGCCAAATGTTGTTGAAAAAGATTCTTCAAACAGGCATTTCCGATAACATGTTGTTTGGCTTACACTGAGTACCACAATTTTTGCATATTTTTGCGCATGCCCATAAAAACAAAAATATGTATACAAAATTCAGTTTTGCTAATTTTTCACTAAAACCGACTGAATAGCAGAGTGTCTTGAGGAAAAATGGCAAGATGAGTACCAAATGGGTGTCATAGCCCTCAGTAAACAAACTAAAATGAATCTAGCTGAGTGTAGTCGACTCGACTGCATTTTGAGTTGTTTTTCTGGCAATTTTTGTTTCGATTTTTAACCACAATATCCTGGCTCAAGGCTAAAACAGAAAGTGTTCCTGTGAGATAAGTTTCAGGAGCAAAACACGACCTTCTGGTTTTGATCAGTGAGTGATAGACCTAATTGCAAGAGAAATAAGGAACATACAAAACGTATGTTATCCCAGAACTGGCAATGACATTCATAAACTAGTCAATGAAATGAGAAAGTATATAATAATTTGATAATTTAAATGAATAGAATTACTCAAGTTATATCAGACAGTCAAATGATCTTGGATGACTCAATCAATCAAACAATCAACCAATCAAACAAGCAAACACATACCCAACACACCCAACCAATCGAAAGATCAACAAAATTAACCCAACCAACCAATTATTCACTAGACCAATCAAACCATCAAAAAGCCACAACCAATCAACCATGCAATGGACCGATCAATCAAATCAACCTATCTTCTTTGCCATCAATAATTATTAACAACTACAAACACCACGAGAAACACAAATATCGACTTCTGTCAGCAGCGAGAAAGCCAGCCCTATCAGTTTAGTAAGATAAGGGCAAAGTTACAAGTCTCTGGCTGCACTATTTCTTTCAGCACCTTGGAGTTGAATAGAGTGCAGAACTAGTTGCACAGCCTTTTTACTTAAGCATTTGTTAAGTCTCAACTGTATTTATACGCAGATGAGTTCAGTCTGTCTGCGAAAAATCTCAAAAAACACCTCCTGAATTCTGGAAAGTTTTCTTCACTTCGGATGTTTAGTTGCTTGTGTACATGTGTAACTTGTTACGAACACAGTACTTGTTAGTTGATTGTATGCTTGATTGATTGCTGCTGTCAGTACCCCATAATTGGGTACTGCTGCTGTTTATATAATTTGATTGAATGTCTTGAATGCATTGCAACTAAATTTGCTTCATTATCAATGAATCTTACACTTCATGAGTCTACATAGTCTAGTTTGCATGGTGGCTTGATTGCATGGTTGTATGTGTATCTGATCAGCTGTTTGCTTGATTGACAGTGTTTTTGATTTTATTCTTAAAACTAATCCTAACCCTCAATCGACAACCCATCTGGCCAACAACTGTAGACTATCTTACTATCTCCAATTTACTAACATACGATGCATTTTAAACCTATTTCTGTTGCCATTTTGACATTTCCTGCCAAATTCGAACCTGCTCCCCGGTTTATCATGCCAAAACAAATCCCAGTAGACGTATGTAACCTGTCTTGGCATATTACACACAACTTCCGTCTCATAAATTGACTTAACACTATAACACCAGAACTGGCGCTGAAATTTTGTCAGATATAATTCTGGTATCTGTTCAAATGTTAAGCCATTTTGTCCAATAACTTTCAATTTTATAACTTAATACACCATTTATTAACTACAACTTGAAATGCATACAGGGTGCGGCATAAAAACCTGCACCAGCAGCTACTGCTACCTCTTTTGTTATTACTTCAATTGACTGTAATTGCATGCAGTAATAATAAGTAATAATAGTCCTAATTATGTTTATAAATATATTTTCATTTTTCCTCAAGAATTATAGATAATATGGGTCTAAATATAGCACATGCACACTTATCACACCTTCGGGTGATTTTCACCTCGGCTTTTGCAATATAAGCATTAGATTATGTCACTGATCATACCGATTTGTTACAGACACCTTTCTTGACCTTTGCCGCCAAAAATAGGGCAAATAGATTCATTTTTAATAAGAAGGTAGAGCATTGACACTTTTGAGGCAGAAAGTGCCATTTTGGATTTTGGTCAATTTTCTGTCTTTTCTGTCTAATTAACTGGCCAATCCTCCTGAAAATCATGTGATTATTTCGAGATTAGTTGTAAATTCAAAAAGTCCCTCTGGAATGCCATTATATTTCTCTGTTTTAATTTCATGACCTTGCTGAATCAAAACTGGAACCAACCTTCTTATCATCTTATACCTTGATATATATATGCACATATAAAAAACATTGAAGGAGGATTCTGTGCAAATATGATATTTTCTATGGCTTCAGAGGTGTAGTAACTAGGAAATATCTAATTTGTAAACTTTCTGCAACTAGAGACACCATGCAAGCAGACAGAAATTTGACTTCTGTGATGTGTGTCACTCAGAACAAGCCCTGCAGCATACACCCTCTCAATAATTCAGATACTGATATTGTCTAACATTATAAGATCAAAAATATCACAATGACCAATTGCTTATACCCCTAACTAAATGTGGCAAAACTTTAAAAGACTTCATGAGCATTTGAGTAACCTAGAGCTATCCCGAAAGTAGAGAATCGAGATGCCTTGTGCAAGTTTTTAGGCCGCACCCTGTACATCTTGTGTAATACTAATCTGATCATTGCTGATAATAATAGATATACTACATGTGCACAGAGCTCCTGAACAAACTTCAGGGTTAAACAAATTTACCAAAGATTGGTCCATGATGCATTTATAAACAAAATACACAAGTTACTAGTTTGCAACACTCTGCTACGCTAACACATATTCATTTATAAGTTTTGAAGTATACTTGTCATGTTTTTAACTGTATAAAATGTTATAACGGGTTGTAAACAAAGGTCCATGACAAGATTTAGCATTCTGATCTTCATTAGCATAGGAGATATGACATGCTATATGATAAACCAAAAATGTTAAAAAAAAAAATTCTCAAAAAAAACCTAACAGAATTTTTGAGTTTTTGCCTTAAAATGGGAGTGCAGTTTAAGGAAATATATATGAAATCTTTGGTCATTTTTTATAACCCTAAAGTTTGTTCAGGAGCACTGTGTGTGATTACTTAATTACCCCGTCTTAAGGACACTTCACTATGAAGACCACCTCACTATACTGATCAATTCATTATATATTGACTATTGAGTTTTATATTCTAAACTATATTCTATATACTACTTACCACTAAATAAGATGATACTTTTTTTACCAATAGGCCTATATGAACTAACAGTGGTCTCAGTAGCGAAATTCTACTGTATTCACTATTCTATGGTAATCTATGGATACCAAATCACCATGAAATAGTAAGACTGGACACCTGCTAAGAGCATAGCATTCTGGATACAGAAGGGCATGCTGTTGCCCTGGCATGCTGTTGCCCTCGCAACCAGGTACCAACAGCCCGGATGTAGATTGTTTTGATTTGCCCTTTTGTTTTATCAGAGATAACAAGGGGTTAGTAAACCAATGGGGTAAAACAAGGGAGTCCTACTTGCCTACGTTTATTCTTAATGTATACTGTGTATTCTATGGTGTATTGCAGTTGTTACAAAGCTGGTTAACTTCCCAAGGTCCTCTCTGTATGTCTGTCTAGTAGTGTCTACCACTGTTTGGCTTACTTCTCTCTATCTACGTCTTTTATCTGTGTATGTCTGCACCAGTTGCCTCTTGTGTTCTGTCCGACGTTATCTCTATCTGACAGTTTCTGCTGCAAACAAAATTCTATACCAGCAAAGAAAACTTCTATTCTATTCTATTATTTTCTACTGATAATACTGATATTCTTTTCTAATCTATTCTATTCTACTGACTGACATTCTATTCTGTTCTATTATATTCTATTGATCATCCTGATTTACATTCTATTCTATTCTACTGACTGACATTCTATTCTGTTATATTATATTCTATTGATTATACTGATTGACATTCTATTATATTCTACTGACTTACATTCTATTCTGTTCTATTATATTCTGTTGATCATCCTGATTACCATTCTATTCTACTATATTCTACTCTATTCCATTATATTCCATTCTATTCTATTCCTGAATTTAAAAAAAACCTGGCGTGTCCAAACATTCTATCACGTCATTTGACAGACTTAAATGACTGGGAAATGTAAATGACTGAGGGTTATTTTATTTTCCAGGTCAAAAATGTGAACTTTTCAAATATTTATGTCATTGTTTACAACTGCAGCGCATGCTTTAAACATAAGTCATGCTGCATGTAATTGTTTCAAAGAGAGGGGAAATTATGGCAAATTGCCCATGATTATATAATATGTAGACTTTCACACTGTAGTCTATAAATAACATTTTGGTTACTGTGATTTTTTTTTAAATTTCAACATCTTTATTTCACAAAAGTGAAAGTATTTATTCATCTCACAGCATTAATATGGTTATGCATGTTGTCGTGTCTGTGTGTGATAAATACATTTTACAAATTATGATATATATGTATTCATTTCTTTTATAAATGCAAATGTTGGGGGGGGGGGGGGGTTTCAATTGATATTATTCCGTTGTTTGATTTAGTAATCTTCAGGAAACCCAATCAGTGTTTATATTTACATAAATAATGCTTTATTACATGGTAATTACAAGGATTAAATTGCTACAATAGACTTCATAAGAAAATACATAAAAATTGGCTTTTAAAGTACAATTACAATGATATAAATATATATAGGTTAAACATTTAAATACAATTTATATCAAACATGTTATGAAGATAAATTGTTATTAGATAGAGAGTTCCACCTAACTTCAGAGAGCCGCCAAGAAAATGGATGTAATTGGCCATTAATACAGGTGGTCGTTTCACAGATTAAAAAGATATACCTAGTGTCCATTTTCAACAGGTGGTCGCTCTATACAGGTGGTCATTATGGCAGGGTTGACTGTATAAACAAGTGTTTTAGGTCATCCTCTAAATGACAAAACTGGAATTTAAAATGCCCTGGGATATGGATGGGTCTCTCATGTAACCATCTATTGCATGGGATAATTCCATGGATTCATCTTACTGGCAGATAGAGAATATAGCTATAGGCTAACTTATTAAATGTTTCATAGGTCTATATTTTTGTTTGCTACCTCTTTTAATATCATGTATATCATTTATAATTTGTATGATGCAATTCTCTGCTAGCTCAGCAGATTAGTACACGCAAAGTACGTGCATGCATGTATTTTAAGCACGTGCATGCATTCCTGTAAGGTGAGCAATGATGTTTATAGCAGTCTACTCAGTCACTTCTAGGAATGCTACAAAACAAATTACGTTTTTGCCATTCTTCTGCATCTGTTTGTCTTTCAAATCTTCTTCACCAAGTATGTTTTAGGTATCAGACAGACTGACAGACAGCTCGACAGCTAAGCAGCCTGCCTGACTGACTGACTGACTGACGTGTTGACTAACTGACCAACTGACTGGCTGACTGACTGACTGACCGACCGACCCACCAACTGACCGACTGTCTGTCTGACCGACTGACCGACCAACTGACCGACCTACTAACCAACTGACTGACGTGCTGTCTGACTGTCTAATCGACTGACTGACTGACTGACAACTGGCTACACTGTACATGTAACTGTTTAGCTGACTAACTGGCATATTAGCTCGCTAACTGGCTGGCTGGCTGGCTGGCTGGCTAACTGGCTGGCTAACTGAGAGGGTTCACAAGTTAACAAGCTGGCTAACTGATCAGCTGTCCAACAAAAAGAGAAACTGATTATCTGACCTGTAAGCATAGAGACGGTTCTGTTTTTTTTTTATACTAGAAACAGAAATTATAATTGGGAGGAGACATCCCGAATACATGGCCTATATCCTGGATTAAGTGTCATTGAAAAAATAAAAAACTTTAACTGCCAATAAATTAATTTTTAACAACCTAAAAATATATAATATACTATTCATGATGAATTAAAGATTGAAAACTATCTAAAACGTCCCAGGGGTGGATCCAGTTTTATTGGGGGGGGGGGGAGGGGGGATTTCAGCATTTGATAGAAGAAGGTCATTTGGCAAATAAAAATATATATTATATAACAACTTGGAGACACCTAAAATTGTATATATGATCTACAATAGGAGTAACCTATGAATTATTATCCATATTATACTTATTACTGTTAAAATTACATAATTGGACTTACCCCCAGGCTTAGGTTGGGCAGGAGGTGCGGAAGTAGCTGTAGGGACAGTGTGACTATTTGTGTGACTGCTGTAATACTGGTCCCTGGTAGGTCTACTCCCCATACGACCCACCCCTCCTGCCCCTTCTCCGCTGATAGCAACACTCTTCTTGCTGTGACAGCACCCCATGATTACGTAATCCGAAATGAAAGGGGTAAACACCCTGTGATTGTTCCACACAGCAGACGACACTGCTCAAGGGGGCTGCTGCTTCGCTTGCTGGCCACAGAGGGCGTCCTGAAATGGAACGAAAAAGCAGACGAGATTGAATTACGTAATTGGAAGGAAAGATAAAAAAAAATAACAAAACAAAAACAAAACAAAAAAACAACAGGAAAGACCACTATTTTGTGAACTGATTTGACCAATTAAAAGCCAGAAGGAGAAATTAACAATTTATTTATCAAATGTATTTATTATATATTTTTTTTGTACCCTATGCCACTTTTTGTTGTCTAAGAAGATAAATTTATTGAAATAGCTAGATCTATATATATTTTACAGCTGCATAATTTACAGTTTCTCTTGATATTTATAGTCTTTTTGTACAAGCTAATACAGCTACACAATTTTTTTTATTAAAAAAGCCATGCATACAAACTTCTCTGTGTTCGTCTCAGTTGAAGTTTGGTCTAATATACACGCATAATGCATTCTAATGCTTCTTTGAAATAAAAACTACATTGCTTTTTTTCTGCTGTGAAGTTAAACATAGACCACGTTGTGTTTTGCCTTATGAGACATTCCACTCGACCATATCCTTGAAAACGATGAATACCGCTTTGTGTGTGGGATGTCCATTATCCTTGGGTATTTGCAGGATTAATGGCTATCCCGACACAAAAAGGGGTGGGAAAACCTTGATTTTTGTGGTTGAATTGATCAAAAATGCTAATAACTCTGTGTGATTTTGGCATACCATGCTAAAAAATGAACATTGTACTTGTCATGAGTATGAAATTTATTGGTTAATGAGGACAGTCGACCCCTATAGCATATGACCACTAATGACCCAGGTTACCATAAATAGTAAAAAATATGATTCCATTAATTCGCTGAACACAATAAACATGATGGATAAATATATTTTAACTTCTATGGTACTTGTACCTGCAGTTGTTACACCATTGTGGCACAGTGATAGCAAGGCCAATGGCAACTGAAAATGTACAACTTTCCGTATGGAACAGGATAAATAAATATATTAATTGTATCATTTGTTTCACAGTAGTTCTCTACGTGAAAGTAATGTCACATGCAGCACAGTCTGATTAATAATAACTTCTTCATACTAATTTTTGTATTGCCAAGGACTGAGCTCTTTCTAGATAACGGTTAAACTATAGTTGGTGAAATACTTGCATTTAATAAACTAAAACAGTCAGGTAAATAAATAATCAGCTTAGGACCATTTTCTGTTGAAAAAATGACAGTTCTGGGATCCTAGAAATATTGGCAATTTGCCAAGCATCAAGGCTAGCAGGAACGAAAACATTCCTTGTGTGCATGGAACTAGCCAAGTTATACTTAATCATGATTGTTTATGTTTTGCTGATGCGTATAATGATCACGTACAAAAATGTACATCTGCTAATGTCATAGAGACATCATAATATGCAAATGTGATAAATATATCAGGAGTCGGATGCAATTTTGTAAAATCGGCCTAAACCGCTAAAATTGTTTTTGAAGGTGAAATTATTTGCTGCGACAAATATGAAATATTGCAAAACTTCCAACTGACACACTTAATTGCATAGTGGCATAATTAGTTTAAAACAATACTTATTGTATGAATATTTAGGTTGCTTAGATACTTGCTTAAAATTGTATTGTACTTTACATTTAAATATTGTGAAGTTAGGTCTTTAATATCAACGATATAAATAAATCCTGTGTGTCATAATTTAATTCATTTTCCATTATATATTAATCTTTTAAAATAAGTTCTAGTGTTGTGGATTTCAGCCGAGCACTGGGATACCAACAGTGAACATTAAAGTTCTAATATATTGTCAATCATCCTATAATTATCACAGAGTCTTTAGCAATCATGCAAAATCATTTTTTAAGCTGCTTCATAGTGTAATTTAAGAGCACCTCACCTGGTACAAACCCTGCTACTGCTGATTCTACTGTGCTCCTGAAGGGGGCGTGGCTGTCGAGTCAAAATATAGGCGGCGCCACAAGCACTTTGCTGCAGCAGCTGAACTGCCTGGTTGTAGAGTATTGCAGAATCTACCACAAGAATGACTCTTTCAGTTGCAGTAAAGTGCAGTAAAGTGCAGTAAAGTGCAGTAAGGTGCAGTAAGGTGCAGTAAGGTGCAGAAGCAACCTGCAGTAGGCCACAAGCCAAAAACCTGTCCAAACAGCACCCCGGTGCAAGAGGCCCCCAGGCTATACATGCTGTATGTCTATTGATGCATAGTGATCAAAATATATGATCACAGGAGCTATCATAAATATAAAAGGGGAAAACCCCCTAGAAGAGATAGCAAGGAAGAGCACAGACATGTTGGACAGACTGAGATACTACTGACATGACATCATGACAAACACTCTTGTTAAATTTAAAATGTTTGTCATTTAATCAGCTAAAAACACCTTTTTCTTAATTGCTATCATTAATATATAAATTTTTTATGTTTATGGAATGCGCTATGTCAGAATAAAGTTATTATCATTATCATAGGTAAATTTAAAATCCGCCTTGATCAAGGACTATATTCTTGCTTTGGATGATATATTCAGCATGTGCAAGCTAGTAACCTTGGAATTTGTATTCTTTTTTTGCATAACCAGATGTCAGTCCAAGAAATACACCATTTCCGACTCATTCTATTGATGCACACACTTCCTTATTATCGTTAAGCGAGACAGACACACAGAGAAGAAACAGACAATGTGAGACAAATTGTGATAACAATGTGATAACAAAATGTATCTCATTTAGTTTAGACATCATCAGTCTGATTTCATTAAGGGGGGTTCTCACATAGCCGGTTTTCCCGGTGAAGCCGTATTGCTGTCGTAGAATTATGTAATACCTCATTTTGACGACTTCACCACGTTGGTTGGAAGCAACAAGGGGCAGTGCTTAAAGCCCCTTCACACTTAGCCAGATCAGAGGCTGGAGTGTCCTGGAATGTAATTTCGTTGAATCCGGGGTGGTCCGGGCGAAAAAGTTGAGAAATGTCAACAAACGAAATATTTGGCGGTGTGGACACGAAGGCAAGACCGTGGCAACACGGAGCAACACGGCCATTACACAGATGTGTACGGTCACTACACGGATATGTACGGCTGAAACATGGTGGTGCCCGGTGAACCAAGGAACGAGCCACGGTTGTTGCCGGAGGTAACACGACTGGGCCGGATGAGGGCGCAGTGAACCGGATGTTACACGGGGCCTTCATGGATATACCCGATCTTTACACGATCTTACTACGATATCACTACGGAATTTAGCGGTTTTCACCTGGATCGCTATGAAATTGGTATTTAAACTGGCTGCGTTCCACTGTCCATCATTCCACTTCGGACTACCATACTGCAAAGGTGTTGCTGCTACTACAGAAGAATTGGATATGTCTTTATCACACTACGACAGGGTGGAATTGGATGTGAAGTACCTGGACATGCAAGTCCAGCTACTTACTGCAGCTAATGATATAATTCAGCAAGAAGAACAGAGACTTCAAGATGATGCAGTGAGGGCCACAACAACAACTGATGAAGATGACTTATTACAAAATGCTGGTGCTGCACCAAGAAGAAGAAGAAGGCGAATGTGGGTGCGACCTTGGCTCCTAAGAAGACCTCTTTATGGGCAGTATGAAAAACTGATGGCTGAATTGACTGCAGAAGATGTGGGTGGCTTCAAGAATTTCATGAGGATGGAGCCTGACTTATTTCATGAAGTTCTTGCCAGAGTGGGACCTAGGATTACAAAGCAGAATACCTTTTTGAGGAGGGCCCTTGAACCTGGATTGAAACTGGCTAATACTTTGCGCTACCTGGGTACGGGCAACAGCTACATGTCTCTGCAGTATGGATTTAGGGTAGCCTTCAATACCATTTCTATCTTTGTCATCATGGTCTGCCAGGCCATTATAGACGAGTACTCAGCAGAAGTGATGCGTTGTCCTGTAACCCCAGAAGCCTGGAAAGAAGTTGCCAATGGATTCTACCACAGATGGAACTTCCCCCACTGTGTCGGCGCCATTGATGGGAAGCACGTTGCCATCAGATGTCCAAGGAAGTCTGGATCCCTGTTCTACAACTACAAGGGATTTTTCTCTATTGTCCTACTGGCTGTAGTTGATGCTGAATACAAGTTCCTCTATGTTGACATTGGTGCCAGTGGATCAGGCTCAGATGCTGGAGTGTTTAGTCAGACAGAATTGAAGGAAGCGCTACAAAGTGGGAACATTGGATTACCTGAACCAGATAACCTGCCTAATGATGACCAGCCAGTGCCTTACTTCATAGTTGGGGATGATGCCTTTGCACTGCAGACTTGGATGATGAAGCCTCTGCCTCACAGGAACATAACCATGCAAGACTGAATCTTCAACTACAGACTTTCAACTACAGACTTTCTAGAGCTAGACGGATGGTAGAGAATGCCTTTGGACTTTTGGCTGCCAGGTTCAGGCGTCTCCTCACAACAATGCCTCAAAGTCCTGACAGAGTGTGCACCATAACTCTTGCTTGCTGTGTGTTGCACAACCTACTGAGGATGAAGTATCCAACTGCTCAAGTGAATGCTGTGGACCAGGAAAATGCAGACATCCATGAGATCATCCCAGGTGCATGGAGGGAGAATGCCAATCTACCAGACATGGGACATGTGTACAGAGGCAACACCAACAGAGCAGGCAAGGACATGCAGCAATACTTGGTCAACTATGTGAACTCAGAAGCTGGGAGTGTACCATGGCAACAAGACAAGATTTGAAAACAACACGAATGATGTAAGTTTGAACATTTAATTATTACGAAACTTCAGACATCTGCAGCACACAAGTGCAAAAAAATAGACAGCATTTAATTTTTGTCATGCAATACATTGTACATGAAAAAAAGTAACATAATAATACAATGACCAGTAATTGTAAATGTATCACTTGCTGGTATAATAAAAGTTCATTGTTCATTTCCAGGTGCACATTACTCGGTTGTGGTAGTTGGAGGCGTAGGCACCAAAAAGGAGGAGTTATGGTCATCACCACCAACCATCCCCCCACACTAGTGTTCAACAAGTAGCTGGTGAGAGAAACATCCTGCGTCGTGCTACAATCCTTTGGTGACATGGAAGGACGACCGTGCGAAGGACCTGCAGTCATCCATACCTGACTGATAATCGTCGAAGATGTCGCAGGAGGGGGATCGGTGCAGGCACAGACGTAGAAGGGGCAGACGACATGAGAGCCTGGGGCGAAGGGCTGGACGCAGGAGTGAACATCTGGGCAGCAGGGCTGGAAGAATGCTGTGCGAACATCTGGGCAGTAGGGCTGGAAGAATGCTGAGCGAACATCTGGGCAGTAGGGCTGGAAGAATGCTGAGCGAACATCTGCGCAGCAGGGCTAGAAGAATGCTGATGAGGGAACATCTTTGCAGCAGGGCCAGATGAACTGGCTGTAGTAGCAGGAGCAGGGAGGACGAACTGCTGCTGCTGATGAGGGACAGGCGGCACAAAGGGATGATACTGCTGTTGCAGTTGCTGTTGCTGTTGCAGTTGCTGCTGGCGCTTGCGACGATACACCTGCTTAAACTGCATCAGGTGCTGTAAGGTTTGGGCCTGGTAATCCCACCAAGTGTCCGTGTCCATCTGCATGACCTCGTGGTATATCATGTCCGTGAAAACCCTCTTGGACAAGCTGCCTGACTCAGTCGGCTGACTCAACTTGCTCTGCATGTCCCGCTACTATGCAAAAGCTACAACTTTAAAATGCAAGATTACAATTACAACTTTAAACTGCAACATTACAATAAGATTATCTTGATTATCACGACAACTGAAGCAGTATACTTACTTGAGTGACAGTTTGTGTAGCAATTCCACCTCCACTACCTTCAAGGCTGGATGCATCACAGTCATGATGATGACGAGGCTCGTGCTGACGTCTGGACGTCTTCTTGCTTGGAGGAGGGGCCCACTTCTTCTTGTTCCTGCTGCTGCTGCTGCCCTTGTAAGGCCCACCCTTGGACCTGCTGGTATCCAAATCCCTGCCACCATCATCTGAACTATCCACAATGACCTCATCAGCATCAGAGTCTCATCATCGTCAGTGGTAGCTCTGTTGCTGGATGCACATTTGGCCGATAAGCTGTGGGAAAGCTGCCCACCTTTTTTTCTCTTCCCAGCATCAACCCTCTTGATGTGCCGTTCAAGATACCCAAAATTTTCCATTATCCAGTTGTCCCGGATCTGTGAGGATTCTGGCGGCCCCACCAGAAGGCTTCTTGCTTGGATCCGTCAGCCTCCCCACTGAAGTCCGCATGGAGTCTATCCACGTCTTCAGCTGCTGGGCAGTGCAACTCAGCTCCTTCGCCTTCCGGGTGATTATTCGGGATTTGATGTCTGTCCGCTTGTATTGAGCTAGCCGCCGGTTGTAGAGCATCTCCTGGGAACGGTACCAGTCAGCCACATCTTGTTCCTGGTCTTCTGTCAGGTTCAGGGGGTCTTTCTTATGCCTCTTCGCTTTTGCTGCAGGTGGTGGTGGAGCTGCAGCAGCAGTTACTGCAGGTTCATCAGCAGGTAATTCATCATCAGCAGCAGCAGGTACAACTGGCCCAGGTAAATCTGGCATGTCTTGCGGACTTTGTGGTCTTGATGAGGTATTACTGCCTGCATCTTCTTCAACAGCAGGTGCAGGTTCCTCTGGCACAACAGTCTTCTTGGAAGCCCTTCCTTTTTCCTCTCCTAGGTGGCATGGTGGTTATTCACACCAATCCAGAAAGTAATATCCAGAAGAAGTGGTCGATAAAGCAATTAATTCGATGTTGATGAACGGCGTGCGTGCGGCGGAATGATGCTTCTCCCAAGAGGGCGGTTCTATATATACTAAGGCATCCGTACTCACTCCGTGTCAGGCTAATTAACACCGTGTTGACACTTTGTTCACTCCGGCCTCTCCGTATTGATAGCGAGTGACACCGTGTACATAACGGGGTTACCGGTGTCAAGCAAATGACCTGTAAACCGCTTTCCCTGTTCTCTCCGGGTTTACTCCGTGTTGCCCCTTGTTCACTGGTGTGGAACCACGTTGCTCCTTGTACTGACCGGCGAGTACTTTTCACGCCCGGTTGACGCCGGACTTAGCCGGAGATCACACGAGGTATTCCGGAGTCAATACGGAGGTCCTCGGAGATCGACGGAGTCTACTGGGAGTCTACATGGATCAACACGAAGTGATTTACTCTGGTTCCTCCGGCATGAAAAATTAGACATGTTTAATTTTTTCCCGGAGTCCAAGGTCTTCTCGGATAGCCCCGGACAATGCCGGACAATGCCGGACAATGCCGGACAATGCCGGACATGAACACGAGGTCTACACGGCATTACCCGGAGTATGCCGGCGTTTCCCGGATTTGTCCTCCGGTACGCTCCGGTGTCTAATCCAGCTAAGTGTGAATGCGCCTTAAGGTAACGGGTGAGTTGGCGGATCACACGTAGGATACGTACCAAAACCTAATTGATGACCAAACATTTCGAGAAAGATTTGAGTTATTTAAAGGGAGAAAAAATTGGAGAAGGGCCAAGAAGAGATATAGTTGGTGGTCAGGGACTATATATTTTTTTTATTTGTCACTCAAAATGTGTACATGGTGTGCTCTTTTGGGAGGATTTGGTGGCCTCGAAAAATTTTCTTGTTTTTTCTACTGGAACATCTACTGGAACAGGAACAGGATAAGGTGATTACTTCTTAGGAGACATTTGAGTCATATTAAGGAAGGATGCGTTCATCAGGCTGCTCATGTTGAGCCGAGTCGAACTGGCAGGAAGGTTGTCACTGCCAGACAGCAAGGATCCCACTGAAAGAGGGTTCAAGGAAGAAGAACCAGGCACCACTGGAGAAGGTACAGCAGAGAAGACACCCAATGAAGATGAAGGCCCAGTTCCAGAAGACTGGTACGTACCTGCAGGCTGGAACATGGCAACTGAAGAAGCTCCTGCAGGCTGTACAGAAGCTGAAGCAGACGGCTGTGTAGACATCGTCTGGAAGGTAGTCCATTTGTTTCTCAGGAGTAGCCTGCTGGAACTGGCTGAATGTCGGCTGAAACATCTAGGCCATCTAGGCCTGATAGAGCTGCTGCTGCTGAATAATCAACTGCTGCTGTCGCTGCTGCTGTTGCTGCTGCTGCTTGTTCCTCCTGACTTGCGCTTTCAGCTGCAGGAAGAACAACATCAGCTGGGCTTCGACGGCGTCATACATATCCAAGTCAAACTGAAGACACTCAGAATATATGTAGTCAGTCATCTGGCGGATTCTCTTGGTCTTCGGATCTGCAGGAGGAGGAGGAGGAGGAGGAGGAGGAGGAGGAGGAGGAGGAGGAGGAGGAGGAGGCTGTGCGATGGCTTTGATGCACTGGTCAATCCTTGCAGCTATCTGCTGAGCAGTCTGGACTATGTCAGCTAATTTTGAGCTTGATGCAGAAGAATGATCATCAGTATTCTTCCTCTTCTTGAAGGGACCATGCTGGGAAGACTGGACTTGGCTCGACGTCAACTTCTTCAACTTCTTCTAGTTCTTCAAGCCCAGAATCTTCCCTGTGCTGGAGCTGTCATCCAAAGTTGGGCAGTTGCTTCTTGTTCTTCGCAATCTTCTTCTTTGGGTTGACAGCTTGACGAGAAGGCACCCTGAAGATGTGTTGCTCAAGTGCCCCAAAGTTAGCGATAATTCACTTCTCCTTCTCTGTCGGATTTCTCTTGGCTGTACCTGAAGGGCCCTGCTTGATGAGCTTCCCAGCACTGGTTCTGATAGACTCAAGCCAGGTCTTCAACTGTAGCCTAGTACAGGGGACACTGAGGGTCTGTGCCTTGTCATCGATGAGCCTCATCTTCCTCTGATGATCCTTGTAGTCACGTCTGGTCCTGTCATAGAATATGTCATTCTCCCAATACCAGTCAGCGATGTCTTGCTCATCATTGGGAGGTAGAAAAAGCTTCTCAGTCTTTCTTCTTGGCTTCTTCTGAGATGCAGCAGGAGCAGTGGCGGAGGAGGCCTGGGTGGCAGGAAATTGACTGGCATCACTATCATCATCTTCTTCTTGGGTGTCTTTCTTCTCTTCTCCTCCTCTACATCAAAGTCTGGATCTCTGTCGCTGTCATCCATGTCAACATAAGACTTGGCAGAGGACATGGCAAGAGACTTGGTAGGAGCGTTATAAGTAGAACTGGCAGGACTAGCAGCTGCAGGAACACTGGATTCTTCAGACTCAAATAATTCTTCCCCAGAGGCAAGTGCAAAAAGGCTCTTCTTCTGTGACTTTTCTTTCGAAGATTGCATCTCTTCTTGGGTCCCATGGTGAAAAGGTAATGTTGAAACAGCAAACCGGAGCAGCAACAGCAGCAGAGAAGAGTATAGTGAGGTCGATCAGTTTCTATCAAAGGCAGAGGTGTGAATGAAGTTTGCCTCACTGTGAATAATTATATACTGCTGGCTGAGGTCACGTGACGAGCCACCCGGCCCTGCAACCGTTCTGCACCCATTGTTAACGTAGCAGCCGGTGACTTACTCGTGGCACACGTGACTCACACGTAGCGTACGTAGGTATTGATTTTTCTATATGTAGAAACCGGTGACTTATCCCTGGTACACTTGAGTGCACACATAGAAGCCGACGGTTTAATAGTCGCACACATACCTCTCCCGCCGGGTTCTTGACACCCACGTGTGCGACGATTAACCCGCCGGCTTCTACGAGTGTCTCAGTGTGACTTGGCATATGCCACGAGTGCCTCTACGGCAACGACGGCTTTACCACAGTTGCTCAAAATCACCGAGTTTTCTATGGAAGTTTTGAACATGAGGTTAGGGGACGACTGCGAGGAATCGAGTGTGTTCACAGTCTTCTATGACAACCTCCCGATAACCACGGTTGCAGTACGGATGCCCAATATTACATCATTCTACGAGAGCAATATGGCTTCTCTGGAAAAACCTGCTATGTGAGAACCCCCCTTAAATTAAACATCTCCAAGAAGTACCCAGGCTGTGAGATGTGTTTTTTTGGGTGCTCTGTAAGACAGACATCAGGACAGTGGAACACAGACAGATCGAAGAGACAGACAATCTGAGACAAATGCCAAAATATAACACATCTTTCAAATGTCATTAAGAAATCTATCGTTAGTGTTGTGTTTTTGGATGCTCTGTAAGACAGACATCAGGACAGTGCAACACAGACAGGGAGAAGAGACAGACAATGTCAGACAAATGCCAAAATATAACACATCTTTCAAATGTCAGAAAGAAATCTACCATCAGTCTGATTTCATTAATATTTCCATAAAATGATCAGGCTGTGAGATATTTTGGGTCCTCTGTAAGACAGACATCGGGACAATGCAACACAGACAGGGAGAAGAGACAGACAATGTCAGAAAGAAATCTACCATCAGTCTGATTTCAATATGTCCAAGAAATGGTCAGGCTGTGAGATATTTTGGGTGCTCTGTAAGACAGACATCAGGACGGTGCAACACAGACAGGGAGAAGAGACAGTCAATCTGAGACAAATGCCAAAGTATAACACATCTTTCAAATGTAAAGAAATCAATCATCAGTGCGATTTCATTCAACATGTTCAGAATTGTCCCGACTGTAAGATGTGCTTTTTGGTGCTGCGTAACACAGACAGCGCCACAGTGAGACAGACGGACAAACACAGATACAAATTGTGCACAACTGTATCAAGTCCCTGTGTCATTCTGAAAGACAATTAGACCAATCAGTCTGATGTCTTAATTTAGAAAACCTCTAATTTACAAATGCACTTTCATGCTACAGGTTTCATTATATGTGGTGCCAGTTTGAAAGATATGCTTCATTATATTAGGAAACACGGAATATTCAGTGATCTGAGCAAAATATCCATTCCTATGACAATGACTTCCGTAAACTTGGACTTCCATACATGGTCCAACTGTATGAATAAAAGATATATATATGCATAAAAATAAAACCACTTAATTTTTTATAAGTGACACAAGTCGTTTTATTAAACACCTGAAGAAGGAGACTTATTTACAAGATCATGAAAACATTTTGATATCAATCATTATGTAATGATTCTTTGTCATAAAATTGTAACACATGTGGATAAAAAAGTATTTGTACATGATCACTGAGGCATGTTTTGTAGGATGAATATAACTTTAACTCTCAATAAATAATAATCAGTATGTATCTACATTATCAATTATTTGATTTACTGTTGACAGTGCAGGAGGTCTCATACAAAAATACATAACAAGTTCAGCTTTCTTTTTTTAAAACAGGAATGACTAGTTAGATATATAAATAATAAATTATAAAATATTCTCTGTAATATTAATTTCTCTTCAAGCACAGCTTGTACAAAACTATCATTGTATCACCAAGTCACTAAATGAATGTTAAAGTTCACCAACATCAATGTTTCTTATGATAGCATCTATTGTCTTACTAAATTTATCGTCCATTTAATATTACAAATTTCTTGTAAATAGTCCTTTACTGTTACATATATTTTTTATTAAACAAAGTTACGCATTGATTGGGGTTAATGTTCCCAAATCGTTGATATTTTCTGCGGAGCTGAAATTTTTGAAAATATTAAACAATGTTAGAAATAAATAAAACTAAATCATAAGGTTAAGAATATGAATTACGCGTTATCTTTCAGAAATGTTCAAATATAATATAACAGTGTTTGTTAGGGTCTTGTAAAGATACATTCAAACCATGCTAACATGTTAATCTATGCACGAGACAAAACTTAAAACTTCAAAATTGGAACTTATCCGATAACAATCTTTCATACTAGATTGACACATTCAATTAATGTATTACGTACCCGACTTCAAAGACTACACACTTTCATTAACCATCAGCGTTGGAAATTAACTTTGAGAAAACAAAAATTCTAGCACTGCCATAACACACCATAAATCTTCATTAATTTAATATATACATTCTTTATCTTTTTATTTTAGGATCAGAGTTATTTATCCCGTTACTCCAACAAACCTGTTATGAAGTTACTTTCATGCTCAACATAATCATTCCACATTAGTTGGTTAAACATCACAAATAAAAATGTATTTTTCTTATGTTTCGGTGCATGAAGAGATATTCCGTACAGCATCAAATGAAGATGACTATGCAAGAAGTGACCAAATGACGTGTTAGGGTTAATAGTAGTGTGAAAATTCAAGTGTTAAAGTAGACGAAGGATGAAGAAACACACACATGCAATGGAGCCATGTCGTTTTTGACCAAAATAGTGCAAAATGTAATTTCACTGCTCTTTGTAGTGAGGTGGACTTAATTATGAGGTATATTACAAAGACACAAATGAAATTTGAAAAACAGTTCAATGATTAGGTGGTCTTACAGTAGAGCACCATTGTATTTCAGTATTTAGGATTTCATTTAAGTGTTAAGAAAACACAAATATTTCAGATCTAGCATCTTACTCAATATTCAGCAATTGAGACAATTTTCCAACACTCGCAGATCGATGGTTATTTTCAACCTGATGACAAGAAAATTAAAGATTACAGATACGCCCCAAAAAATTTGGCATATTGTACAGCATATCAAATAATTTAACAAATTAATGCATATATTGTGCACTCCACAATGGAGATTTATGTTTAAACAAATGTAAAACAAAAGAAATGTGTTAAGATACAAATTTTTGAGATGAATGAAATATGACAGAGTACCCAAATATAGGTATATGGCAATTTTATGGCTTCTTTTGAGTTGCATGATGCTTTACGCAAGTGAATTAATACTTACTAAATAGGCATAATTATCCATTTGTGACAGCGAAGTGCATTTCATAACTGTTTTCAGCTAATTTGTGTATAAATGCACAAATCAGTTCAAACAGTTAGCTAGTTCTGTTACATTACAACAAAATGAAAGCATATGCCAGCATCGAAATGAAAACTTCATTCATCTTAACTAATTCTAGTCACTGCCCAATTTCATGTATTCACAGAAGTTCCTCTTATCAATAATTCAATCCTTAATATTTTCAATGCTAATTTAAGTCAGCTGACTAGATGATAATGAGGAAAGATAATCAAGATATTGGGGTTATGAGAGACAGACTGCACCATTTTCATAATACTACAAAGTACAGACCAACTTTTTGTGATCATTCTAACATTAACAATCTGACAACAAACACAATTAAATACCCAAAAACAGTGCATTTTTTATCTACACACAGCCAATTGCAATTGTGCTTTTGTGATTAGGTTAAGAAACATAAAAGATCTTGCATCTGCGACGTAACAATTGCATCAATAAAACAAAAGACTATGACGAAGCAAAGCAAGAATACTGAAATAGTGTTGTTTCATTCAGAATACAAGTTCAGATTATTTTCACGGAGTTTAAACGATTAAGGAAAACAACACATCAAATGCATGCGTCAACAATGACTTAACATTAAATAACTGCAAGACACATTAATATCACTCCTCAAAAATGTTCGTTCATCATCTATCACTCCACAGACATAAGAATAAAAGCCTCCTAAATGTTACTGACCATATAATAACCTGACCAGCCAAGAATAACCATCATAGGAAAGACTTTTCACAGTAACTAACGTATAACTGATCAGTGGTCACCCAGCATTCAAGAAAATAACACCGTCAAAAATACATTCACTCAAAATATTTCACGTTTTGTAAATACTTTAAGAAATGAAAATATACACAGAGTACCAACAGAGTACTATTGTCACCTTCTTACAAAAGATCCACAACCTTGAAGTCAAGTTTTCACAGAATAACTATATCTTTACATTTTGAAGTTAAGACATTATCTAAACCATCCGGTTTCCTACAGAGTCCAAACGACCCACTATAATAGAAGTTAAAAAAAAAATTTTATTAAGAAAGAAAATCATGCACTATAACCAAGCAATCCCCTCAGACTGGGTCTCAAAGACTTGTCTTCATAAGGGAGCTTTTAATTCCAGCAATCAGCCTGTTGGACACTCCTCAACAAGCGTCATGTGCTGAAACACCCTCTACAAACACCAGAGGGGACTACAAGCAACCCAGGTTTGACACTAGCGCTACCTGGTGTTAATGTACAACTACAGTAGAAGACTGAATATCAACGATTACTTTTTATATAAAAAGAATTGAGATGTAATCATCTCACAAGCTGCAGAAGTATTAAAAATCTCACAATGATAATTTCAATTCACCTGGTCAAGCCAAGTGACAGAGAAGTCAAGCTGCATCGAGTTAGGTTTATAATAAACGTTCATTAAACGCAGCCTTGCTGAGAATATAACGCTTTTAACAAGTTAACAAGATGTTGACCACGTACACAGGAAAATGTGAAAATCATAATTCATACAGAGAGGTATTTCTCACTTCAATTACACCAGGATCAAGACCAATTAAGCGTTTGATTAAAATGGTAGCACCTCCTTTCCACAGATTATTGGTCAGGTCTAAAATAATAGAATAAGCACACTGATCGTAAACTAACCCCAGAGCTCTGTCGTTTCAAAACATTATATGACTATTCCTAGCATCCCATTATAACCATTTTATGAATTCAAATAGTAACAGACCACACAAAAAATCATGAGAGCGTAGTTATTCTGAATGTTAGAACGTCTTCAAAGCGGAGCAGTACTCCACCATAATATTATGTCAAGGACTGCTCCAGTGCTCCTTCTAGATGACAATCCAACAAGATAGCCCTAAAATAATTCCTTGACTTCTACTTTTACCATTTTAACGTAACGTTACTTATATATCATGCATATTGCTAAAAAAAGATGCAATTAGGTCACTACACTGCTCAATATTGAAACTGAATGGTAAAACCAAGAAATATTCGCTCGACAATCTCGGGAACTTAATTTGTAGTATTGCTCTTCAACCAGAACTAGTCTCTTGACTCCCAACATCACTGTGTATGGATTGAGCAGACCTACATTTCCTTCCTTTTGACTTCAAACAGAGAGAGAGACTACAGATCTGACACACAAATCAAACTTTGCTTCGTCGATAAAAATGAGATGACGAGCCTCTAATTACATTGTACACAACGACAGACAAGAAATAAAGAGAGCATCTTATCACAACAGCAGATTTAACAGCATAAGCTAGTGCAAAAATTGATATAGTATTACAAATATCGTTTGTTTCATCTGCTTCTTAATGTATATCATCTCTGATACATTAGAAACAGGTAATCACAACATCAGGTTCAGATTAATCTGACTTAAAAGTAAAAAGCATATGGAAAACTTTAAAAAAGACAAAATATTCATCATTCACTTTTGACCTTGTCATTGACATGATTGACCGTGACCTCATTCTGAACGTTGTTGTGGTTGACATTGACCTCTTTTTCAAGGTCATCGTGGTTGACCTTGACCTCTTTTTCAATGTCATTGTGGTTGACATAGACCTCCTTTTCAAGGTCGTTGTGGTTTCCCTGTCCATCTGGACATTGCAGCATTGTTTGGAGCAGGTTGTGTGTTGATTGAATCTCTTGGTATCGGCAAAATATACTTGCATACTCTGGTTTCAGTTCAGCATAGTTCTTGAATTCCTCTGAAAAACAAGAAGAAATAAACAAAATGTGAATATGTTATCTTCTGTAACTATCGCTGTAAACCTCAACTACAGTCACACCTAGAAATATACCTGGACACTTTCAGAATTTCCTGTAAATTCAAACTGTAAGAGAATGGTTATGTTACAATGACTATTATTAGACTCAATATCAACACTGGTCGGGAGAAGCCAAAAGTCCCTAGGGACAAGCAGAAGTACTTCAGGCACTTTTCCGAATAGACAACGAAATCTAAACAGTTAAATTGTCTTGCAGTCATTCAAATCCAATTCAACACTAGCAAATGCCAAGTGGCCATAAGAGTTCTAAATTATTTTTATTTAATGACCCTATTACAATAGAAAAGTAACCTCACCATAAGTAATGCGGCCATCTTTGTCTGCATCTACACTCACAAACAACTGGTGGGCGTCCACATCCGCAAGACCGAATGCTGTCATGAGAATGTCTTTTAACTCTTGTTCTTCTATGTATCCCTTGTTTCCATGGTCAAACAGCTGAAAATTTTGAAAAATTGAAGTCATTTTCCCAGTTGTAAGTTAATATGATAAAAAATATCAAGTTAATGTAATACAGAAGTATTTATTACTTCATTCTATGTCAGACGAGAGAAATCGATTCATCAAATTTGGGACTGAAGACTAATGCAAGAAGCTTCTAACATTTCAAGTTACAGTCAGGGTCATTGAAGTTGGCCAGGTCATCGAAATTCGCCACCCCCAACAAACACTCATCATTTACAGTGTTCTCACACTTTGACAGCCAACTCAGAAATGGTGATGGTTTATTTAGAGTAGCGAATGTCGATAACCCTGGCCAAATTCGATGATTAAAGTTTTCAGACATCCCCCCACCACCTCTTTTTAAAATTTTTGATGACCGTCTTATTTTTTTTAATTTGAATATTAACCAAATACTGGTGATCCATCCCTCCCCTTCTTTATATATTTTGGAGAACCACCCCACCCTTCCCTGCTTTAAAAAAAAGTTTCCTGTCTGCCCCCAACCCACTTTTAAATGGTACAACCCTAAGATAGCAATACAAAAATGACAAAGCAAAGAAAACTCGCCAACAAACCTCAAATGCTAAAGTAATGGTAGAATCATTATTGGCCGGCATTGCGACTAAAGACAATCCTATGATGTATTCTCGGAAGTCTAATTTGCCCGAGCCATCCTGTAATAGAAATCATACATGAGTAAGTTTTAATCTAAATCTTATTAGCAAAACTACTTAATAACTACTTAATAAGATGCTGAGAAGATACAACTCCGCGTAAAGTCAAACTTATACATTTTGATGCAAATTGAAAACAGGTAAGAGGTCATTTACGCATCAGCCATTTGCACATATGACCTCAGTTCAGTACAGCCGACCAGTATGACAACCGAACATCACAAAACTGACCATAGTCCACAATGGTCATTGTGACATCTTTGCATTTGTTTTAAGAATGAAATGATTGACATCATACTGGTCAACTCGACGGAAACTGATGTCATCTGTGCAAATGGCTAAGGTGTGAATAGAGCCTACTTTTACATTTTCTTTCATTGAATTATCTATCAAGGCACATCACAAATCTAGATTATCAAAAGTATCCTAATAATACTTGTAACGACTACAGGCACATACATGAAATTTATACTTTGTCCAAGTAATCAATGTGACATTAACAAAAGTCGATTCTGAAGAGATAATTTCAGTCACTAACCCTGTCATATAATTCAAAGACATCCTTCAATGACTCCGACACTGGGAGATCTAAATACTTCGCAAATGTCTCGAGGTCAATTTGACCATGACAGCTTTGCGCAATTCCTCCAAATCTCTCCATTAGTTCTTTCAGGCTGGCATAGCTCACACTGAAAACAGAACAGCCGATGTAAAACATAATGCTGCAGCAGGCGACAACCCTCAGCTGGGACTGAAGATTGCATCACACAGATGGAATTAATTAATTAGGACCCAAGAAAATAGTAATAACATTCATCCCATCAGCAAAAGCTTTAGTGCCCTTGAATCTGGTTATCTATAAGCAGTTGAAAACCCCTTTAAAAAAAATTAAAGACAAAATAAAATAAACTCTTACCCTAGCTTTTTGTTCAACTTGGAGAACTCTACTAATCCTGAAGCTGCGGGTAGATCTAACGTGGCAGCGTACTTCATTAATCGGATATCTTCGTAAGTGTGATCTGTCATGGGAACTGCCATGGCTCTGAGATGGAAGAAAAGTCGTTTCAAATAAACAAGTTATTGACAAGCAGAAAGACTCATAGTACTCTTCACTTTCATCAATAATTCAGATTAAAATCAACAATTGTATATATTATGATAACATTATTACATTTTGCAGTTGTAGATTACTGATCCCCAGGTCTATTACATTTAGCCATCATTACAAACCAAATTTCAAGACAAGAACAGAGATTGAAAATGGTGTTCATACTCTTCAAGATAGAAGTTCATACATAACCAAATTGACCTACACGATAATTGACGCTAAACCTCAAATAATTTCTGTCTTGTTCAGACACCAATCGGTATTTTTTTTACTTACTTGGCCATAATATCCCTAACATTAGAAGCAAATAATCTGCCATCTTCAATTTCTTCTTGACTAGGTCTATAAACTGGCAAAAACTGCAAACGAAGACAAATTATCAATCTTTATTCATAAGAACATACACATTATGCACAAATATGTATCATACTTCTCTGTGAGAGGACCTTAGCACAAAATCATTAGATTGACTCTTGTATGACACATTCAATTTGCAGTTACATGATACAAATTGCCACTAGGGGGCGTGGCAGGTATACTGCATTAACGAGAGAACCTCTTAATATATCGCGGTTGACATTAATGTCCCCCCAGGTGTGTGAAATAGAGAGGCTCCACTGTATTCCATTCAAATTATGCTATATAACATTTAGTTAACAGGATGAATATCATACATTTGTTGAAAATCACACAAAACTTTTTAAAATTAGAATGACATACCAATTTTTTTTATTTGAATGACATACCTCTATCTCAGTTTTCAGATTAAGTTGACACATGGAATACCAAAGACACTGAAAACTGGAGCAGAAGAAAAAACCACTTTATATAAATATCTCTTTAATAATTAGGCATGTGAATATATTTTTTAAAATCTTAATATCAGCTGACTCTTGGCAGGAACTCTGAAGTCAATGTTAAAATGGAGCTGCCTTGTGCCTGATGACTGATGCTGGGGCAAGTAATAAACACCACCCACAAGCTTATAATTATGGGGTAAATAAATTACCGTAAATTTACAACATGTGGTCTAGTCTTATCATCTGATCATTACATCTGCCGCTGGCAGCTGATCATAAAAAAATCACAGCAGCAGATAGCAGTTCAGTAACACTAGAAAACAATGAATTTGCTTATTCAAGACATGACTTACGCATCTAGCCCCTCCCAAGTCCACGTAATGGTATCTAGGCGGTTGGAGTATCGAATGCATACTGGCTGAACTGCTACACCAGGATAGAAGGCACCTGAAAAGGACAACAATCAATTAGGATTCACTCATCATTTGGAAGACATCATACAGAGACAATCTCACTGCTGTCACACCTGTGTTAAGCAGTGATCTAAGGGAACATATCAATTTGGCATTTATTAAAAATGGGCCATTTTATTACACCTAGTAGTAAGAAAATTAATGATACAGTCTATAGGAGTTGCAAGTGGCCATTCAAAGCAGGTGAATAGTTTATACATGCTGGTAGGTCAGGCCATTAGGGCCCAGATCAAGGCATTCAGCTTCCGAGACATTTCATGAGCAAGAAGTTATTAGCTTTTACAATACTCTCAAAATATCCAGATTTAATTCATAATAAAACGTTTCAAGCTGTTATAACACTTGTTCACAAAATGCCCAGTAAATATTTGATTTAAAAAAAATTCCACAAGGTTTCAAATTGTTACAGCATAAATTCATAAACTGCCAAGTAAATATCTGATAAAAACGTTCTAAGAAGGTTCCGTATTACTCACCTGGTTTGAATGAAATAAGACAAGAGCGATTGGTGCACGTCCCTTCAGGGAATAGCGCCACTTGCGGCCATTTTCCCGCCGACTGCGCTCGCTCTTTTATGGCCTTTATAGTGTTTTGTCGCGAGTTGGGATCTTCTCTCGATACAAAAACAGGCTGCGTGTATCTGGTTAATGCTGAAAGTCAATATAAAAACGTTTAAAATTATGCATTAGTCTGGTTCTGCTCAGCACACAAAGATCTTTCACACATTATTTTCTAACATTTTGCCTTAAATGATTTAGCATTTCTCAGACACAAACAATGCATAAGTATAGTATTATATTTATTTATCACTGAATATCTTACAAATCTAATTTATACTTAAGTGAAACATTTCTTACTCGATTTGTCTCATTATGTCTTGCTTTATTACTTCAACTTATGAATATAAAATTAAACTCTTACGAATATCTTGGAAAAAAATCCAATGCTTAGCGATTGTTAATTGTATGTGAACAGCAGAAAGATGCAGAAATGAAGGTTAGTCACTAACTAAGTATAATCTACATAATTTCACATATACACACAAATCCCTTTAACATTATTTAAAATGATTGATATCAGGAGTTAAAATGCAAGATCGTAGAGGTAAATGGCGTTATGACCAAAAATGTGATTAGTAACAGATTCAAAACTGCTCTTTAAAAGTGATATCACGTAACAGGCCATAACTTCAGGACATTCATGATCTAATTTCTAATGTTAGAATAACAAATAACTCTCGAAGAAAATAATAATGGCACATTCTAATAGGAGTGTGACAGATGTATTAGAGTGCCTAGAAATGGCTAGCATATTAGTGGTTACACAGTGAGTTGGGCAAGCACTGAAAATAACTAAATAAAATGCTCATGTGACGTAGATCATTGCTTTGTATTGTGAAACAACTATCCAAAAGCTTTTCAATTTGCTCAACCAGTCAAGAGTGCTGATCAACAGAGGGATTATCCTAAATGTTGATTACTTTGTTTTACAAACAGTCAAAGTTGGCGGGAGATATTCAATGGTCTCTCACGGCCTAAATCTACAAACAATAACAACCAACGAGACGGTGTAACCACTTTTCTGCTAGACACTGTAAGGGTTTCAACTTGATTTTTTATATTTTTAATTACATAAGAATGGACCCAAAGTTTTGGCCTGTAGGATGAACTGCAAAAAAAGAATATTAGTAGCAGCAATAAGAAACAGGTCCTAAACTAGCATTACCCTACTGTCTCCATTACAGACCTGGTCCAAAACGTAACATATTTTAAATTAGAAACTGGGCATAAAATTATCAGGAACACACATATCCGACATAATGTCGCTCTAAGGGCTGTTCCATTTAAAAAAGAGAAGGGAGGGGGAGAGTGGACTTAAAATTTTTAAGACCCCCCCCCCCCCCTCCCGGCCTCCTTTTTTCTACATTAAGATAAAGAAAATACTGGCCAACCACCCCTCCTCCCCATTTTTCTCTTTTGGAGAACCCCCTCCCTAACCCGCTTTTCAAAAACCTTCCTGTTCACCCCTCCCCTCTTTTTTAAATGTAACAGCCCAATGGAACATGGTTTCTGTAATGATGAATGTTATCTCCGAAATACCATAGTGTAACCAAGTACAAGAATCACAGTAAGAGCAGTCTTCTGGAATGATGTTATCAAAAAAGTTGTTTCATCCAATATACCGAAATCAGCATCAAATAGATCTCACATAAAATAAAGGCAAAACTTCGCTCATCTGACATTATGATATATGAATCACAAAATTTATGAAAACAATATGTCCCTCACTGCAATCTTCTCCATCAGAAAGATTTGATTCCACTCCTGGAGTTCATTAATTTATCAATCAACTAATTTGATAACATTCCACAACTTCAGCAATATAATGGGTTATCAGAATAGTTCACAGAAATATACAACAATACAATACCAAACTCAGTGGTTAGTACAACAAATTCGAAATATATTAAGAGCAACTTTAAGGGCTGTTCCATTTTATAAAGAGGAGGGGGGTGGACAGGAACATTTTCAGAATCCCCTCCCCTTCGGCTTTTTGTTTTTGGACAGACCCCCAAGCCACTTTTTTCTATATTAAGAAAATACTGGTCAACCATCCCCTCCCTCCCCCTCCCTCCCCCTCTTTTGGAGTACCACCCCCCCCCCCCCCTTTGCACTTTTCAAAAACCTTCCGATCCACCCCCTCTTTTTCTAAATGGAACAGCCCTAACGGAGAGTTGAAAGGTCACAATACTTCAAGAAATTGTCATGGTCTCAGGGAACAACTTTGCAAATATAAATTAGGTTGGTTGAGAGGGTCGTTTTTAATGATAGCAGGACTTTAGTGTTGAATACAGGAGTTAGTGCGTTTAATATTAACATTAATTGTAAAAGCAGTGTTAAGTAGTTACAGTTTCAGTAGAGTAAGTGTGGCAGTCACTTTCATTCAAGCTGCTTGTGAGACGCTTCATACAATTGCAAAATTTGCTGTCCGCATGAAATTTGCTGATCACAATTGCAATATCAGAGTGGATATTCAAGATAATTATTTGCATACAAACAGAGAAACCCCAAATTAACACGATCTCTCCATTACAACCAAGTATTCAATTAAATAGATGGAGTATCATCTACTTGTGGAAGATGACACTCCATTTATCAATTAATTAGGGGCAATTGCGATTTAACTTAAATATTTGATTGTATTGCCTCTGTGCTTTTAGTCTAAGGCTTGGTTAGCCACTGTGACCAGATGCCAGAGGCAAAGGTAAGGATGAGATGATCAAGCCACACAATGATCCATCTCTTATACAATATTTTCCAGTTAGATTCAGCACACTTTTTTAATTCAATTTGTATGTCAAGATGGTTTTAATTGTAAGTTTTCACTGCTGTATACTTCTGCAAACAATACGTACTTCCCACAAAAGGTACTTTCAAGTTTTCCACTCGGGAAACACTGCTTGGAAAACCGCAAAGGCAGAACACAAACATGTCGAACATGCTACTATGTGGAGCAAAGACTAAAAGTGGTGCTTCCTCGGCCGTAGCTTGGGTCCCAATCTTTTCGATTCGGTAAAAACCAATTACAAAGAAAATCGCTCGGCCGAGCCCTGCGATGGCACTTCTGGTTTTCCTGGGACAAATAATGCAAATTAATGTTGTAAATTTCAAAATAAATCAAAACAAGCATTTTTTGTTGTTGTTGAAATTCACACCCAACGATGAAACACATTCAGAAGTTCAAAGCATCAGAGGTTTGCCAGTTGAACAATGACCTTGAAAATCCTGAAACTTCTGAAACTTCTGAAATAAATGTAAGATCAATGCTTTCATTGGACACATTTTCTCAAGCTGGAAGAATATTAAAAATATCTTTAGTTAGTCAATGAGAACTCCCAAAATGTCCTTCTAATTCGCTAGACACACACTTTCTGAAATGAAGCAAGAAATATTAATCGCACTGTGGATAATCAAGTTTTGGTCAAACCGCTTCACTGAAAACGATCATACGCCACTTACCTCAAAAACTTAAAATTAGTCAAAACTTTTGGTCATACAAAGGCTTGTGGTGATAATACTAGCAATGAAAAAGTAAAAACAATTTGTAACGAGTCCACACAGTTCTACATTTTGCATGCTTTGCTAAATCTACAAAAGAAAGAGGGAACAAACAACATCTAGAGAAGAGAATCATCATCAGGTCAATGATGGGACGAAACATACTGCCGAATATTGGGACATTTTCAACTTCAGCCTTGGCAACCACTGATGTCAGATTGAGGAAGACGATGGGGAGAGCGTCAAAAAAGGACGAGTGGGGTGAAAGAGCAAGGATGGGCGCCTCTTCTGCTGATGCCCACCGCCCTTTTGTGGTGATCCAGTGAAAGCCTCCGACGAAAAAGACTCCTCGGCAAAATAGCACGACCACAGGACGCAACCAGCTGGAAGTTCAGAGCATTAGGTTAACTTAAAACAACTATAAATACAAGTTATATAGAAGTTATGTGTTAGATGACATATTAGGACCCAACAAACAGTTGCAAAACAAGCGATCAACCCTTACTGGCTTATCTTAATTGCTTCTTAATCAGTTATATATATAATTTTTAATTTTTTTTTTCATTACAGGAAATTTTTAAACAATTTTTCAGCACACCTTTAAAAAATTTTCTTACATGAAATAATCATCAATATCTAAAACAGACCAATATGAGACAAACAAACCTAATGGTTTATCACCAGGTCTCTTACGTATCTAAATTTGGCTGTCAAAGAAAATAATAAATGAAACCGATGAACAATAAATAAGCGACTGTACTTCTTAATCATTTTATGTTCATATCTTATATGTTATTGCAGGTTTTATTGTTATACTTTACATGTACATCTACTGTCCAATTTAACTACGCTAATATTTAATCACTGTTATCTTGACAATCAATCTATTTATAAATAATTTACAATTAGAAACTTTTTCTGGCAATACTGAAAATTTTAATTTTAACAGCTTATAATACAAACTCCATACAACTTGTGTATTTGATTAACGATTTATTATTGTACGTTTGGTTATATAACAAACCTTGAAGTTTATCTTCACATATATATAGCAACATAAATGTGTAATGCATTCGGGAAATTCTAACTTACAGAGTCAAATGACATGATATCAGTCTGTATTGTTAAATGATGTTAATCCTGACGATTCTATTTAAAAGAGTTACATGTCATATTTGGTTGCATGTCAGTAAAGACGTTAAGTAGAATAAGTGTTTGTCGATTTAGAACATTACCATCATCAATTATCATCATTTTATCTTTTTTGAAATTTCATCATTATGTTATAAACAATGACCTATATTAAACAATGACCTATATCCTGTATATGTGATATCACTCTTTTGTAAACAGCTAAATAGCCATTCTACGCCAATACTAGATTGATATCTGAGCAAATAAGCATCACGATCATGAGGGTGATGAGGACCTTGTATTTATTGAATAAACACAAAGAGGGTATGATGATTCACATGATAAGGTCATAGTCCACCTATCTGCTTATATCATGTTCATCTCTACATGGTTATTCAGTGACACATGTTCGATGCAAATCACTCCAACCAAACCTCATCATTTAATCAATAATTTTGGCCAACTCGCTACATTTTACAGACACCCAGATTGTGTTGTAAATAGTATAGTTGTCCTATTTGGCTTATACAATTTCAAACCAAAGCAGGAACTGCTCTATGGCCTTAAATTATCATACTCCCATGCAGCTTTGACTAGTCAGGGTGTAAATTATATGATCGCATACAAACTTCATGAATAGAGCAAAAATGTTGATGCCAAGGAGTTAGTTAATCTGTTTGTATGAGTGCTTATAATATAAGTAATATATCTTTGATTGAAATAACAAGACAACTTTTACTTTCATTAAAAAACAGTCAGTACTGTGTGGACCATGTGGACACAATATCAGTGGCGCCCCTACATATCGCACCAAGGGGGAGCTAGGGGGGCGTTTGGTCCTTTGTGACATCACAATGATCTGTGATGCAATTTTGATTGTATTACATTGTTGTGTCATGAAGGCTGTCGACAGATACACAACTATCGGTGCCACTATTAATCCTACTGGGCTGCAGTTATTGTTTTTCTGATGTTCCCAAGGTCAGTCATTTGTATTACAGTTGTTGTACAGCTCACCCCCACCCTCACTAGAAAAAGTTACATTATTTATATATACATATGTAAATTATTTGCACTTGCACCCTGATAACAGATTGTCCATTTTGTCAATGCACTGGCCTGTCATACATACCCCTAATGTACATTTGTGCTATCAAAACAATGATATACAATGATAATTGTTTTTTTTGCAGATATCACATTTGAAATGATAAACTGTTTATATTTAACTCCCTGACATCTGTTTTACACCTCATCAAATTAAAAAAAGCCACTGTTTTTAGTTCAACAATATATGATAACTGGAGCGTAGAGGTCAATATCTTTTTTTAAGCTCAACAAACATTCTATATTTTATGATGCAGCAGTCTATGATCAAATAAAAACTCGAATTAACTTTTTTTTTAAACAATAAACAGCTGCAAAGTTATACCATCATGACCTAAATGGCGGAAGTATTTATTGTTATGATTATCACATGTTGGCAATATATTCAATTTCAACAAAATTTCACAACAATTTTTCTGAATTCGGAAACTTCCGTTAACATTAATAACAACATGACAGTACACGGAACCCATATTTATAAACCTTCAGGTCCTAAGCATTTACAAATGTATATGTCACAATTGTTCATTTTATCTCAGCCACATTAGAATATTCTCCATTATCATCACTGTTATTTCAATTATTATATTATATATATATTGTAATACTTTCATATGTATAAATTTAATTATATATTTCCTCTTTTGTCTTTCTTCTATTATATAAATTCTTATATTTTTGGTTGTTTTCCTCTTAATTTTTCCTTTATCAAATTTTTTTTCTTCTCTTTATAATATCTTAAGTTTTATGATTATTATTTTATTTTACTTTCACTTTACTATGCCTGTACACCAAATATGCCCTCTGGCATCCGGTATATCACGCATAAATTTGTCTTAACCACTACTGTATACTTAGGCTGTAGGCAATAAATTAATAAAAATATGACATTGATAATAACAAAAACCCTTTTCGTACTTTGTTCGCTGAGGGTTAAAAATATCACAACCATTGATCTGAATTCTGAACTTCCCTGTTAACATTTAAGTGGAACATAGGAAATAAAAAGATGTTTCTGGGTATAACAAGATATACATTTTAGTATAAAATTTCTTACTTTCGCCATCCGCTCATGGGCTGTTTCTGCTCTTCTTTAGACCTGCCGAGGAGTGCGATCGTTGCGAATCCCCAGGCTATTACTAACAGGAGACCCACTAGGAGTAGTTTGATGGGTACGATCGTCAATGACATCAACAGAATCTGCAATTATTAAACCCAACAATATCATGAATATATGTCAGATCTGATGCACAATGATTACACATATAGCCTGACTAATGCTGAGAGATTTGAATTTGTCATGAACCTAGATTGCAATGCTAGATTGGATCATTGTTGAATCAATGTTGGATCAATGTTGGATCAACGTTAGCTAGTTGATGTTGAGCCAATATGGAATGTTATCTGGGAACATTCAACGAAGCATGTAACATAATACTAACATTATTGAAATTATTACACAATGCCAATTGATGAGAATTTCAATCTTAAGTTCATATATTATATAATCCATATAAATTATTGGTAGTGTCCTATAACCCTCTAATATATATAAATGCCCATGATGATGTGATCATTTCAATAGCACCAGCAAAACTTCTTGAGAATGACTCATGCATATTTCTCAGGTGACCTAAGATCACCACATGATCTGAAGATGATGTAAATCTTTACTGAAATTTCATTAAGACGAATCATAATTATGAAATAGCTCTGATTTATCACTGTCCATTTACATTGTAGAAATCAACATAACTACATGACATTGTTTGTATCACACTGTCTCTCAATACATAAAATGTAATAATTCCAAACAATTACTATGCATATATAGGATTTAATGAACTTTAAAATACATGGAAGTACATAACCATATAGCAGTACTAAGATTTGAACAATCTATTCACTGATAGTGATACATGTAGATGATGTAAAATGTACAGCAATGACATGCAATGTACAGCAATTTACTTGGAAACAGTCAGCAATCAACTCTTGTAATCAGAAGTTTGATTGTGACACATGTCCCATTCAATGCAATGAACAAATATTTTCACCAAAAATAAATTATGTTATCATGTTATAAAAGCAATCGTGAAAAATGTCTTTTGTTTACAAACAAACCTGCAACTTGTCAACCCATGTCAAACGCAGATGATGTTCAAATGGATTTTGCACTTCGGGCAGACATAGAGAGCCCTCCCTCGACAGCTTGGGTCTCGTCATGGCTGTTATTTTGCTCTCTACGTAATCATAACAGCATTCCTTGGTTGCTATTCCTCTAGGTATGTCACTAACTGAGAGATTACATGGCTTCTGGGTGCCTTAAGTTGACATTTCATGCACGCATGCATGCACCGGTGACAACAACCGTCCCATTCATGGCGATTTCTCAACTGCGCATGCGCGCCCACAGGAAATGACTTCCGGTCCTGTGACACTGGGATCAGAGAGCTGGATCTCCCGCCACTGAGCATAATCCAACTTGGCTAGGACTAGTAGGAGGTATGTTAGCCAGGGCCAATGACGTCAGGGCTGTCTCATTGGAAGTTGTTTTGATCCTTGCTGTAATTAATATGGCCTAAGAGACGTTTACTTCTTGGCAGGAAAATGCTTAATACATTATAGCATGTGAATTTCATATATCAGAGTAGAACTCCAGGTAATTACCTATTCCATTTCTAAACAAAGATGTAATATGTTGAAATGTATTTCCAATACTTTATTATTTGCAATCATCAGTGTCTTAATCACAATAACTAATTGTTTTCGAAATTCCTATAATTACTGTTCTTATGATTACACAATCATTTGCTGAGGTCTCCTGGAACCTAGGTGGGCACTCGCTAGCAATACCTGTTGCCCAAACATGATACATCTTCTTTTTTGTGTGTGAATATCTGTACCAACCATGACAGCATGTTTGTTCTGTATTGTACTTTTAATGTATTATTGTGTATAGGCAGCAAAATAGTGTCTAGAGTCTTGAGACAAGTTGAGTCTTACTGCCAATTACTGAAGTATCAGCTGGCCATGGTTAATAATGTTCATTCAAATTAACAGAGTTGGAAACCTGCCAAGACATAAGATTTAAGGGTGGATCTCACATAGCCGTATAAAGTGGCGGAAAATCCGTGGTTGATATGTAGACACAAAGTTGACGTGAATCGTGATGGTAAAGGAGCTTGTACAACTAGCTGAGGCGAGCATGGAATTGAATCTTCAGCTTGCTTTTGTATTGCAAGCTGTGGAAAACGAAAAACCAGAAAAGAAGAAAAAAGCGATTTTTAGCAATCAGGAGAAGGTTAATTGCCAAGAAGAGGTTTGGGTGAGGCCCTGGCTGCTCAGAAGACCTCAGATGGGCCAGCACAAACGCTTGCTGAATGAATCGAGGGATGAGGATCCAATGCATTACAAGAACTTCCTCAGAATGGACCCTGCAATGTTTCAGGAGCTTCTTGCTAAAGTTGGTCCTAGGATAGAGAAGACAGACACTTTCTAGAGGAAAGCTTTGGAACCAGGACTGAAGCTAGCCATCACTCTTCGCTATTCTGCTATTTGGCCACTGGTAACAGCTACAAGTCCCTCATGTATGGCTTCAGAGTGGCCAGCAACACCATAAGCAGCATCATCCCAGAAGTCTGTGAAGCCATCATTGCAGAATATGCTGAAGGTCATCTCCTGTCCTACAACTCTTGATGAGTGGAAAGAACTTGCTGATCGGTTTCCTTCAAGAACTTCCCTGATTGCATCAGAGCCATAGATGGAAAGCATGTGGCCATCAAGTGTCCTCCCAAGGTGGCTCAATGTACTACAAGAACAAGAGAATCCACCCATTGTACTCATGGCTCTTGTGGATGCTGAGTACAAGTTCATCGATGTTGATTGTGGAGCAAATGGATATGTCTCTGATGGAGGAGTTTTTGCTGCGACATCCCTGAGGGAAGCTTTAGAAGATGGCACTCTTGGATTACCTGCACTTGCACCTCTTCCTGGTGGTGACACATCTGTACCCTGCTTCATTGTTGGAGATGATGCCTTACCCTTGAGAAGTTGGCCCATGAAACCTTTGCCCCTGAGGAACATGACAAGACAGCAGAGAATCTACAACTACAGGCTTTCACGAGCAGAAAGAGTTGTGGAGAATGCTGGAAAGTGAAAGACGACCCAGACAACCCAGGCTGGAAATTGCTGGCAGCTGTAGCAGAAGAGACAGGAGTTGGCATCCGCACCGGTTGCAAAGTGGTCCACTGTTTCTCAGGAGTCATCTGCGGGAAGGCCTGGTACTGTTGCTGCTGCTCTCTGGCTTTTCTTGCTTGTCTGGCTTTTCCTTTTAACTTGCAGAAGCATAGTCATAATGTCATGCTCAAACTCCTCATAGGTATCCAAATCCAAGAGAAGCCATTCAAAGTAGACATATTTGACCATTTGTCTGACTCAGGCGGCTTTTGTATCTGGAGCAAGTTGCCCAATGTGCTGCATCCTCTCATCAATGGTGGCTGCTGAGGGATGAACGTGGTTCAGCTGCAGGTGCCCACTTCTTTTTCTTGAACGGCCCTCCCACGGTACTTCTACTGACTTGACTTTCATGACTTTCTTGAAGTTCCTGTGGTGAGTCCTGAGTATTCAATATCCGGCATGCCTCTTCTGCTCTTCTCAATTTTCTTCTTGAGGTGGAGTGCCTGGTGAGAAGGGACCCTTTTTATGTGTTGATCCAGGAAGCCAAAGTTAGCACACACCCACTTCTCCTTCTTAGTCGGATTCCGCATTGCCGTTCCAGAAGTTCAGACCTTCATTAACTTCCCAACGTATGTTCACATTGACTCCAACCACGTCTTCAGTTGCTGGGCAGTGCAGTGGACTGACAGAGTCGCAGCCATCTCTTTCTTCCATCAGACTAGTCTTCTTTTGCTGGTCCTTGTAGTCTCTCATTGTTCTGTAGAAAAATATGGGGTCCTCCCTGTACCAGTCTGCAATCTTCTGTTCATCTTCAGCTGGGAAGCAAAGCTGGTCCCTCTTCTTCTCTGCAGCATTATCAGGAAGAATAAGAACTTGCACAGAAGACTGGTCTTCTAGTTTGGAGTGGGAGGGCTGAACAGAAGCATCACCAGCACCAGGAGATGACTTCTTCATCCTTCATGTCTGTAGCACAGGAATATCTCCGACATCAGTGTCATATTTGTCCATATCCATGTCTGTATCCTTGGTAAGGGCAACAGAAGAAGTATTATCATCTTCGGCAGTTTCTTGCAGAACTTCAGAAGGAAGAATATTTGCAGATTTTGCTAAATTGTGTCTTTTATTCAGTCCCATTTTCACTTTAAAGTCTATGCATTAAACTTTAAATCTTTCTTCTTCTTCCAGAAAGATATCATGGGCAGGTTTTATGCTTATATAGTCTAGGGCAATGTCACGGGACGCTTTTTTCGTGGTTGATACTTGGCTCTTATGCCGGATTATACGGCGCTTACGTAGACCGTACATAGCATACGTAGATATTGATTTTCCCTTCACTATATGTCACTTACGTAGAAACTTCCGTGGTATACTTGGACACTTATGGTGAATACGTGGTTGCTTACATGGCTTACTTGGCTAATCTGCCGAATGATTGAAGACGATGTAAGCCATGTTTAACCAACGAAAACGACTTAAGACTCGCGAAACTTCTGGCGTATGCCAAGTATGATCCGCAGACTGCGGCGTATGATCCAAGTATGAACCACAATAAAATCTTTCCAGCCCAGTATTTTCATGCATGCTTAAAAATTCCGTTGCTTCAGCCAGAATTTGCAAAACAGTAAGGAAAGGCGAAGTTGGTCTACGGAACGCTTTACGTGGCCGATACAGCCCTTCACGTTGATGTTTCCGGCTAGCTTTAGACGCTGACCCCTTCTGGTATGACACTACAGATTGGATGACCTCTTCTGTTTGCATATTTTTTCATTTCAACAAAAACAACACAACTAATGAATTGGCTGTTTTTCTCTTTTTTTTTATTAATTTATCACAATTTTTACAGAATTCACAAATTAAACAATGTTTTTTGTCATAATGTCTTTTTTTTTTGGTTGTTTACATTTTTTTTTGTAAGTTGCACACACA
The DNA here is from genome assembly GCA_932294295.1 of Alitta virens. Taxonomy (NCBI): domain Eukaryota; kingdom Metazoa; phylum Annelida; class Polychaeta; order Phyllodocida; family Nereididae; genus Alitta; species Alitta virens. The sequence continues at coordinate 36,603,365 of OW028582.1, forward strand.
AACAGTTGTAGATTGATATCTTAACCACTTATAATCTTAAACAAATTTGTAGTATTAAATATACACATATTTTTTGTTTATATCACAAATGTAATGCATTCTCACAGCACCTAATATTTCAGGCACTAAAATCATACTACACATCCAAAAATCTACATAACATATGCATAATAATACAGAATATGTCGACGCTAACTATTCTCTATTTCCATTTGAATTTATAACCCCTGGAGCAACGAATACAAATGAAAAATCGCCCCATTCCAAATTACTTCATATTGAATAAACATACTTGTAAATATATTACCTGTGAACGTTAAATGCAAAGTAAATATATTTCAACTGTCAACGTGATACTGAGATTGCTACATAAGTATACACTATTTTTTTTTTTCATGGGCATTCTGAATTTTTAAAACCATTAACACTAAGTTACACTTAAACCGTATCAAGCGAATTATCTGATATTGCGAAATATCTCATGAAAGCATAAAATTAAGCGTCCCTCCCCTTGGATTGGTAAGATAACAACCATAACGGATTGGTATGCATTTAACAAGATATACATCAACAAAAATTTGTTATTTTTTTTGGTGATTTCACTACCAGAGTGAGTACAAAAGCAATTCAGTTTCTACAATCTAAGCTATAACTAATAGATAACTAATAACAAAGTACTATTCTCACAGTTGGGATAAGCTACACTAAAATTAATAATACCTGTCAGTACTGAGTAACCACGGGGATATTTTAATACGGGTTAAATTATATTTGCTAATATACTGCAAAATATGTGAACACAAACTGCAAGTCAACTAGGAACACTGGTTTTTGATTTCGCTACAACTCAGCACTAATCAAACGAGGAAAAATTGAATGTAAAGGCATCAATAATATTTGCATCATCTGTCGGAGAGTGTAAAGTGTCATCATTAAGTAGCAGCAGCATTAATTGCTGAACTCATTACGATTCGTATTTACGCATTTTTAACACATGTAAGCTTATCGTCGGGTTCAGAGGGGGGGAGTGAGCATTGAAACAAATCAATCACCTTTAGTAATTAGCATTAAACAAGAAACAATTTCACAATTAGCTTTTAAAATAAGAGTATTTCACATTTTCAAGCAACTAATTGCATTTGGACGCTTGAAAATAACTAACAAATTATCCCATGAATGATGATACATCACCTGATATTGTCACTAACCTGTACTTATTATTCCGTTCAGAATGGTTTAGTTTTTATGTTGTTGTTTTTTTTCAGTGGTTTTTACAACTAGATTTTTGCTAGTTTTTACATTTCATCTAACTCTTGAGACATTTTACGATACAAGACTGATATGAATGTGTGCTTTGTCTTTGGAATGATAGTAGAGCAATTGTAATGATTTGACGAATGACAAAAAAAAATAAAAATATGGTAATGATTAAATCTTTTTGATGAGAGAAATGTCAATTGTCTAAAATGGGCTAATTATACTCCACTACTATTGCAATTTTGAAGGCAATTTTTGCTGCAATAGCCAACTATTTATACTAAGGACTGTATAATTAAATTCTGCTGTGATAACAGCATGTAACTGCATATACTATATACTGTCATAATATATACCTATCTACATTCAACATGTATATACATTATTATCATAACTACATGACTTTCATAACAATGTTTCTTTCAATACACACATTTCAACTTATATCCAAAACATACAACACTTGAGTGAATACTTTAAATTGCTCATAACCACTTACAAATTCATATCCATAATATATTTACAAGATAACCATAACATTCAATCTTACATGTGACAAATTCCCTGTTAGAAACTTGCATTCAATAACCCAGTTCGCACTTGCTATAACTCACCTTAAACAAATAACAACTGGTTAAACTCATGAAAATATTGACGAGATAGGGCTGGAATTACATTGGCAAAGAATCTTATCGATGATAGCTGTCAAGAAGAGAAAGATTATGCTTAGAGAGACGACTGAACCAAATCCAAATAAGCTGTAAGATGACAATTGGAACTAATTGGACCATATGAAGATTACTAATTCCTGAAATTACCTGTTAACTTTTCAGCAGTCTAGAACAATATCTAACTAACAGTTGGAAACAGACATAATCAACCTAGATATACTTCACGCAGCACCAAAAACAATCAAGGAAAATTAAGCAATTTTCAGAAACCAAACAGCCATAGTTTACCAAGAAGGATTTAACTACACAAAGTCGAGATCCATCTCGTCACAACAAAAATATCACAAAATGAATATTCACCTTTATATGATAAACCTGCAGTATTTGTATAATACCAAATCGAACTGTTAAATCCAGACATTCTGTAAATAACTCATCACTCATAACGGCACACCACACCAAAGACTGTGGCAGTTATTGGCGACCTTTGAACCGGCAAATTAAAATCCGAAAGTGCTATATAATCCCGAAAACGAAGGTACCCAGAGAAGTCAAGACAGAAATGATACTACGGAGAGACAGAACGGTTCTACACTGGTAAAATGACACAAGAAAACCCTTAAAAATGCAGCAGGTACATAGCTGATAAATATCTGCAATACAGTGTGCGCAATAAAATATCTCCCCATCTTTCTCATCCTCTCTTTTTGCATATTCTCTGATGAAACTATACATAATCTACGAAATGGCATCATGGTCAATCGATTTTTTTACAATGTCTTTTCAATATTTGATTTTTTTTTCTTAGCTTTTCTCTATGTTTAACAAATATATGCCACAAGTTCTTCGATCACGCTGTCTATTGAGCATCATCCTGCTAGTGTCCTCACCGAGAAGAGGCCCAGTACTCTCCTTCGCTGCGTCAAATCAACGTCTTTTGGTACGATCCTGAAGTGTTTTGCCATGAGATACTATGCATGAAGTACTCATGAAGTACTCATGAAATACTCCCTTGAAGTACTGAGTCAACTTGTCATGATGACTGGAGAACGTAACGTCTTTGCTCCATGTGTTTAGGATTACTTCAACCGGTTAAATTGCATATGACTATGTACCGACAGGGCAGGATATAGTAACCATGGGCGGGAGAGGGCGGCAGTCACCGCTTATTGTTACTGTGGTGGTTCTGGTTACTGTGAGAGTCTGATTGCGAGTGGCTGCCGCCCCTCCGTTGGTTATTCTTACTCCGACCTCTGCGGGAATGTTTTGAGGAGGGGGTGTACATTTTGGTGTTGAAATGATGGGGTGACGTGCTGTTAGTCTGGTTGTTATCTCCTTCCGAGGAGGTCCCAGATTGCGAATGAGAGTGCGTATTGGAGTGAGAATGAGAGTGAGAGTGGGCTCGCCAGTTTGAGTGTCCAGAATTGTACCGCCCTTTCGTGACAGACACTGACGTCAGGGCGGAATTAGGGGTAGCGGCGGGGGCGCCACTGTTGGCCGCAGGGGCGTGAGAGTGAGATGACGTTGTTGACTGTGTTCTGGTGATGACGGGTTTATGATCAGAAGCTGTACTGTGTTGCGATGATTTTGAGCTGCTCCGACTGCTTGGGGGTTGTGCCTCGCTTGCTGTGGACTTTGCGGGACCTTCGTCAGAATCCTGCAAATCATAAAATTTATTTCATAAATAGTGTACATACGCCACACAAACCACCATTGCTTATCAAGCAAATATAAATGAATAAAGGTTGATCTTTACACTATATTGGTGCTGCTAGACATTGATAAATAGTTAAGCTTCAAATTCATAATTTCTTCTAACTAACAAACTCATACAACCAAGGTGCATCTACTTTTTAATCAAACGCAACCCTCACAAGCATTTTCTCTATCCCCAACATTTCATGAAGTATCAGTACGGACATGAAAGTTTTAAACGTATCTATCGATCTACATTTTGGTGCGACCCTTCAACATCTTGATATCCTAATATCCTGTCTATGAGAACTATACTTACAATGTCACTGGTGACACTGGATGCTGATGACGAATCCCTAGAGGATGATGATGAAGATGATGAAGATGAGGCAGAGGACATCGACTCCTCCCAGTCTCCCACCGAGTTGCTCATTCCCGATGACCTCCTGAGAAAAGTAAAGATAGCATAAGCATCAAAGTTAATGAAACACACGACACAAAATTTGCTACTGCCTATCGCGCACAATCTTAATAACTAATATATGTTACATTATCATCACCATACTACAATTAAATAATTAAAACCATAATATTATATATAACAATTAAGGTTTGCATTTTAGTCAAATTTCATTCACTGATTTTAAACAATTACTTTATTCACCATCACTTCTATCATCTTCATAACAATTAGTAAATTCACTCTGGAAATTCGGTCTGGTATGATTTTTAAGTAAATTATCACTTTTACCCTTTAACCTGGCTAAACTATATCATGGCATGTTGGGGGATTAAGTGTGTAATAGCGCAATGTAGTGCAGAATCCAGTCACTAATGCGGTCATAAAATTTGACTTACTATAAGCATATTTACTTGCTCTCTTAACCAGGTTATATATAACACACTTCATACAGAGATTAATTTACAGTATTGCAATGTAATTAAGTATCATTAATGGTTATAAAGTAGACTTACTTAGTGTCAGTATTATCTGACAGTATGTTGGCACTGGACTGGACTACTACGTTGTTTAAATGGAAATTATCGCGAACCCATCGTCGATAAGCTATCACCTCCTCAGTCACTTTCACGATGCGGCCAAGTAAACTGAAACTGCAAAATCATCCATGAATTACAAAGACTGTTATTATGATATATTAAAACATGCACATTTGTGGCAGTCAAAACGGCGGAAAAACAAGCAAAAATAAACCTAGTCAGCTGCTAGTGATGAATTTAGGATTACATTATATATATACAAGAATAATAGAACAATAATAATAGACTATGTCTACATAATTATATGTACTTTTCGTGTGTCTCTGAGAAAAATAAAGAATAAATTATCTCACCTGCGACCCTTGTAAGGGGTGTCTTGGCTGACGACGGCGTCTTTTAGGACCAGGAAAGCATGTTCGAAGGCCTGTTTCACTTGCATTGCTCCATATGACCCTCTGCCAATGTCATTACCTTAAAATATACATGATCAAATGATAATATACACACTTTCACAATGCATGAAATGATCTGTTTAACAATGCAGCATTTTCATCTCAATTCAACCAGTAATGTTAATACTTTGCAATTGTATATTCAATTAAGTATCAGTACATATGACATCCAAAAGTTATATGGCATAATTAACATATCTATTTAAGACAGGTCACAGCAAATATGATAATGCTAATATTGAACCAAGCATCTGCGCTGGCCAGTAATGAATTTAGAGCTTCCTTAAGTAGATAAAATCGATATTGAGATGTCATTATTGCGTGGGTGTAAATTCAATGATAAAACTAGTCATAATGATGTATGCCTATAACAAAATATACAACAACAATTACCTCTTGTCAGAGGATCTTCAATACAAAGAAGAGCAGGTCGGTAGCCATGGTCCATGTATTTTTGAATCTCCTCTTTCGGGACGTATGATCCGTTGTTTCTTATTCTGATTGCAGTCTTCAGGTAATTGAAGTGACAACCATAAAACTCGAGGAATTCGAGCAACAAGACGCCCAGATTGCCATTGGGATGGTTGGCGTCTTCTCGAGGGTGTAACTGGAAGAGATAACAAGAAATTGATGAGTTACTTACATTGAGATGTTCCTGTATTTAAATTACAAGTTGTAAGTAATATAAGGCAATACAGTTTGCTTCCAAAATTACTGTTCACCACAGCTTGCCTTTTTCTAGAAATGCATCAATATTCATATTTTTGTATTTTATTGTAGGTCTACGTAAAACCTCAACAAATTTGAACATCATTTCTACCAAATACTATATGAAGCCTCATGAGTGGCAAGATGTGCTTTAGAGGGCTGCATTAACTTCCTTCGAGAGCTAAATACCAACCTGTAGAAAGCTGACGGTGAGCCATATTAAGCAGTAGGAACTGATGCCTCCAGAAAATACTTCGTTCAAGTTGCGCTGGAGAAGGAACTGTTTCAAGATCAACACCAGGTACTTCAAGTTTGGAAACTTCTTCATGAAATCCTGTAATGATAAATAAAGAAACAATGACATAAGTTGTTTGATCTAGTTGATATTTGTTGGCTTACTTGATCTATTTACCAAACATACGTAATTGGCAGAGATACACCAATAATCATGCCTGCAGCTACATCCATGATAAGCAAGATAAGACCAAAATCAATTAAAACAACAAAGTTTAAGACCTTTGTGGACTTTTTCTGAGGCCATCTACATACAATATAAACCTCAACAAATTAAATATAAATAAACAATTGAAATCTCCTTCGCTTCATATTGTGCAAAAATTTGGCAAAATCAATATAACGGCAACTTTGACCTGGTGCCAAATGTGGTGTCATCAAAGAGATTCTAGGTTATATTGATCATCGATTAATGAAAGGACCATTACCTGTATAAGCCTAACGCTTTTCACTCCGTTGGTCATGTTAAAGCTGATGTCGACCTTCACTTCCGTTTTGGTGTCTGTTAATTTAACAATCGGCACCTGGAATTGAATAATTAAACCAAACATAAAGACATGTTTCATTAAATCCCATGCATTACACATGACAAATAATAAGATGTTAAGACAAGCATAAGGATGTATAATTTCCTGTCTAAAAAGTGACTTGAAGTGAGAATATCACACAGTTATGAACGTTTATGTTGAATTTTCTCTATGACATTTGTTGAAATTCAATATTTACTTCCATACATCATTCTCAAACATAGTTGAAAAGAATCTAAGCACAGACAGACCAAGTCTGAAACACTCACGGTAGCTTTGTCAAGAACTTTGATGTTGTCCTTGTCACAGATTCCCTTGTTGAGAAGCTCTTTCTCCAAGGTCCACAATGGCAAACAGTCCCATTTGCCAAAAACCACCAGGTCGATATCGCTGCAAGATAAAAAGGTAAAACATGTATGTGAATAATATCACACTTTATTTTGCTTCTACAAGCCAATGTCAAATACATTGAACTCATGAAACCAAGGAGTATAAATGTCTACTTGTTTTTCGGGCATATTTTGCCACAAACGGCATGGAGCCACAAATGGACAGAAATGTTCTCTACAATTCGGATCCCAACTTTCTAGCTGATAAAAACAGTTCTGGGAACCAAATAACCGGAATTTTGTTGCTACCATAAGAATGGCTAAAATGATGAAAAAGTGGTAAAATATTATCATTGAAAAGATAGGGAACTTGGAAGTTAATTTGTACAGAGAAGGGTTTGTATAGGTTAGAAAGTTGGGCTTCGACCTTTTGGTAACACTTGTATCTATTTCGTGCAAATCAGATACAAGGTATCAATTTTCTCTGGGCAGTTATGACGTCACAAGAGATCACGCAATCCTAAAACATTGCACATTCTTTCTCTCAATACCTGTGACTAACTCGCTCAAATATGTATCCCATGATTGCCTGGGTTAATTGATCGAATTTGCGTGATTCGGTACAAAATGAAGTACCAAACTTCAAGATGCATGCCAACAACGACACTTAAATTAAAATGCCTGCATGAGTATGATAAGTGATACATTATACGCAAATACAGTAGCGTATAACAAAGGCATGCAATTTCAAGAAATTAAGGACCTTCGGGTCATGAGATAATGTTACGACTTCCAACAGACAATCATTGTTTGAACAAGGCGAAACTCATTTCATTCACCGACAATACCTGACAGGAAAAAACCAAATCATTGGTGCTGCTCGGGACCACCAATGACGTATTGCAGTCCGTGGTTTTTAAACAACATTACACGCTTACTTTGTTTAAAAAAAAAGACCTGAAATATGCAACTGATTCATCATTTTCATACCTGGTGGGAAGATAGAGGCCAGTCCTAAAGCTTCCGAATATTTCCACCTGGAAAACATAAAACAGTAAAATGGAATTAGCATAAGCACAATAGCATGAATAACCACATTGTATAGCGGAACCATTGCACACGTATAATGCCATTACAATTGTCAATGGTAGGCATGGTATTTGGGAAGGTGGACTGAACAAACTGGCATACATTAAACAATGTTAAAGGATGGAGAATATTGATGGGACGAAATTTATGTGATGGTAATCATGTGCCACATTAAACGAAAGTTAAAGAGTGAGGAGGTATATGCATAAGGTGACTTATCTGTCTGCATGGTCAATTGTAATCTTCTTGCGAATATTGACAATTTAGGATCACCTCCAAATCATCATATATATGATCATCACGATCATTTAACAATTTATTTCAAGACTTCAAAATCCATATACGAATGTCAATTTCGGCCAAATATCACAATTATCCGATCATCCTCATATGATTCTTCAGTTATGCCACAGCATCAAATACCAAAATGATGCTGACTGAGATTTCTTACTATGCCAGAACATCAGACCTGACTCCGAACAGTCTAAATTGGCTTCTATCCAATGAAGTACATGATACAGCATGTCCCGTGTCTAATCATCAGCCTTGATTGTCCGCTATAAGATTGCAAGATCATGTTTCTCTTTTGAATATGATTAATAATCTTCGTATCAAATATGATACATGAAGAATTGGTTCAAGTTTTTAAATATATAACTCGTTTATGACCTTTTCATGCGATTTACACAACTGAGCTAACTGACACTGAAGCTTAACGCAGCTGAATAAACTTTCACACCCAAAGGCACATTCACTGACATTCAGCGATCTTTAACTGTTTCATCAGCATTCCCCAAAAGATTGAATATCAACTGATTAGTTATTACTTGTATAGCTGGTGGAAACAGGTGATCTGACCAGATCAGTGATCAGCTACATATTGACAATGCTATTACCAATTAAAACTAGTGTTTGAAATTATTTCAAAAGAGGTATTAGTGTTAACAATCTTTCTTAAGATGGTTCAAATAATTAAATCTTTATACCATATGACCTGTTACATGACCTAAGCCATGAATAAATCCTCTAATACATGTACATAAATAAGGGCTAGGAAGAGAATCACATGATTCAATACTTGTGTCACACTGCCTCCGTAAAATTCAAATCATGTGTCAATGCAGTTACAAACATGACAAAATACTGAAAATAGTCACAGTAAAGTTCAATCGTAACTTAACAGTTTCATGTCACTCAAGAGAGCCATTCATACCGAGTCTAATCAGCTAATTTCTTATATGAAGTACATGCCGATGCTACAATCCAACAATACAATCTGTGCCATAAACCACGGGGTCCTGATTCTATTCAGCATTTATTGGACACACTGGGAGGGACTGGGCCAGGTAGATTTATCCTAATCTTCCGATCACACACTATAGCTCTTGATATTGTAACCAGGCATCCGCATTGCACTGAAACTAAAAAAGTGTCTTTTATCATGAAAATGAACTTAATCCTAGATACCATTCAATCATCTAGGTGATTTGACACCCGGAATATAATCAACACAAACCGGTATTTTTGACACTAGTTTGTAACCGAGACGATTCGGTATTGGATCTGTTGCCAAGTGCAGAGATGCTACTGCTGCTGCTGTTGTTGATGCTGCTACTGCTAATACAGCAGGATGCCCAAAATAGCCACATCAACTATTTCTATATACTACAACACCTGCCCAACCACATGTTTCTGCAAAGTGGTCTTTGCTGCATATATCAATGCACACATGGGTCAATCAAGAAATAAATGGCAAGAACTAGCCTCTGAGGGCTGCACTGTTACTGAGCAAAGAGTGATGGATATGATGAGAAGTTAACATGTAATATTTACAGCTCTGATTGTTGTATTAATTCACACCTGTCCATCGTTTGTGACATAGGTCAATACCTTATCATCATATATAACGAGTGAAACATTTCAAAAGCGGAAGCGCTCAGAAAACTGCACATGTGTTTGTTAAAACCTATGCTTAAATGAGAAAATTCAGGTATATTTAGTGGTGTTCACGGCTGCAATTACTGAGATTTTCTTGGTGAAATGAGTCTCTAAATATTGAATCATTATATATTAAAATATTGTTAACTTGAAGAAATTTTATTGTCTATTTTTTGTGAGTTCATAATGCCAAAAAAAAAACAAATCTTATAATTTACCTGTTAGCTATTTACTAACATGATAAGATAAGTGGATATGCTTGCACTAGGATATTCATTGCCTGCAATAAGTAATATCAATCATAATATTGAAGCTGATACACAAGGCTTAGAAGTTAAAGCAAGAACCGTGTGACAATATATGAAAGCCGAGCATAATAAACCTTTTCATCAAAAAGTAGAGCACTTTTTCTAGGACAGGTATCCCACTGCTTTAACATTCTGAGAAGTTTGTCGGTCGAAAAAGTCTCAAAGATGGCAATTGTGTGGGATAATAAGGTTGGCACAATATTACTGTACAGCTACAGTCTCAAATTGCTCTGTTTACTTTTGGTGTTTTGTGACTTTGGTGTCAAAATGGGGTGACATTCCTCTGTTATTTTTCCATTTCGTTAAGCATAGCATCACCGTCAAGTATGAAATTACTGAAAATAATAGCCTTCCGAGGCTTTCGCAGGCCACCCAAAGTGACCCGGCCAAAACAAGCAAGCAACAAACGTTCCAGTGTTACACGATGAGGGAATATTACTTCTTAATACAATATCATAACTATCTAGCAAAACAATATATGTATAGTGGTACGGATTACTTAGGAAACTTAAGTTAAAATTTCTGAGCTCATAAATTGACCACTCAAGCCAATAAAATATTCGCCATTATTTGACAGTACTAGTCTACTATCTGTAATCACGATATTTTGGTCTTTCAACATATTTAAATGTACTAAAAGTAGTTCAAATTACTTCTATCCATGATACTTATAGAAATATATATTCAGGGTCATGGCATACATTTCTGAGTTATTTATATATTTCTATGGCCTAGTGATTACTTAGATTTTTGGTTGCAAGGAATAAAACTTTTTTCGAATATAAATAAAATATGATGATACACAAAAAATGTAGCTATCCTTTATTGAAATAAATCATATAACTTGTTATTCCTGTTTCTATCACAAGCTTGTGAAGTTCCATACTTTTACTGTGGTATTAATCTCTCTTGGGAGTCTTTTACAAACCGCCCTAAATGTTTTGCAAAGCTTTTTCAGCAGTTGAAAAGTAATTTTAAACACATCATTCAAAAACGCTGACATTCCACTGTAGAAAATCTTTCAAAAAAACTTTTGTCGCACCTGTACGGCGATATCATATTTCAAATGAGTTAACTTTAAGTTATTAGCTATACTTGAGCATCTGTTAAAGTGCAACAAACTACAAATTAAAGTAGTGCAAAATCACTTTAAGCAATAATGCTGGGACTTTGTTACATGTTTTGAAACAGATTTCATAGTAATACAGCAGGATATAACAACATGTATGTAATCACAGTTACATGCCCTCAAAAATGTCAAATCCTGCCAACTAGGACTAAATCATACAATTACCTAACAGTACACACACTAGTATTTCATTCATATCACACATCCGATACCAGATTTATGACAGCTATGACTTTGGTGGACATCTTAGCCATTTAATTATGATTTAACTATATTCTTAATATTACGCTTGGGCGCCATCTTGTTGCCATTTTGCCTCACTTGAAAATTCAAACGCTATCTCCTCCCAGGCTATTCCTTCTCTATCCTTCCCACTTGGCCAACACCTCCCACACATATGTCTTAAGGGAGTGAAGGTCCTGATCCCTTCCTAATCAACCCCATTTTATTGTTACAGTTGCTTTGCTACATGGCCAAATGTGCCACATGCATTTTCCATGAGATGAATAAACGCATGGAAATTGCATGGTATTTAGCTAATTATAATGAGGCAAAATCTATGCTTTTTCCATGCTTTATCGAAACGCATGGAAAACGCACGTGGCACATTTGGCCATGTAGCAGCATTAGTTCTTATAAATGGGTGTGATGGTAGCGAAGCACTACCAATTTCATACCTGTCTTGTACAAAAATATATAAAAGGACATCCACTTTAAACCCTGACAGAATTTCATATTTCACATCAATGCACTGCAGTAGGACTGCTGGTGTCTGTGTCAAATGTTGTGAATCCATAATTCTGTATGATCCCGCAGAACAGACCTCCAGTGTAATGATACTTCGGCAATGCGAGAAAATATCAATAGTCACTTTATGCTTATCCCAATAATCTATTCCTGTCACATCAAGGTTTCTAATAACATACTTGCGAAAGCATTGCAATAACAGACATAGGCGGCTGTCATTTTACTCTACATCGAATAGCAAATACTTGAGACACGGTATTTCTACAAGATTTTTGTAAGCCCTTGCATATAAAACATATTTATTACAAATTTACTATATTATATACAGCGAACTCCCAAATGAAGACTAACCAATATTAATGTCATCCTATTTTTTAAACACTAAGTTGAATGCACCCAAATTAGGGTGAATAAGTCCAGACTCATTTACGTTCATAACTCAAGTCCACTTCTAATATTTTGTACACTAGAGATTACAGAGATTGTGTAAAATCAAGCATTCCTTAAATATCTAACATACTTTTTAGTCACTAAACCTTGGTTAAGGCTCCTATGCATTGTAAATGCCAAGGTTATAGATAAGAAACATCATGCTCAGTTATTTATTTATTACTAATTAGAGAGAACAGTTAATTAGTAGTAACCTCGATTACATATACAGAAGTACCGGTACGTACCCCATAATTTAAAACAACCGTTAAAAGATTTGGTGAAAGTATAGTGACTCCATGTTGAAAGTTATAGTTTCTCTGAGATTAAAATCAACTTGATGATTAGAAAGTGCAGAAGTTCACAAATTAAGACACGTGAATCAGCTGCAGTAGTTCCCAAGATTGGTTTTAATTAGTGCACTGCTGTACTAAAATTATCTATTTAGCAAATTCACTTTAAACAGACTGAGAGCGAACTGAACTAGATGCTAATTTTATACACATTTTATGCAACAAAGTTGAACTTAACAAAACACAGCACCACGTTGGCAACTGACGTGAAAATAAAAACTTCAGAAGCACCTGTCAAAATGAGAGTGCAACAGTCAAACTGAATGTCCCGAGTCTTCAGGTTTTTAGTGCAAATCAAATACCAAGAAGCTCGTGTCATTTTATTAATCAAATAACGTCATCAAATTAGACTAATTAATTTCAATTTCAAATTCAAAGAGCAACTGGAGTAATCTGCTTTTTGGATAATCATAATAATGAATGCATCTGAATCGACAATGTTACCAAAAAATTAAGTATAGAGCAGCGTATGTCTATTTCTATAGAATATGGCTTCTTAAATCGATGACTTGTAATTAACAGATTAGCATTGATCAACAACAAATGGGAATCAGACTTGTAGTCAAAAGTATGAATAATAATTTAGGTGCGACTAAATATTTGTTTTCATATTTGATTTTTATAACAATTACCCATGTCTAAACACAAAATCCTAATAATGTTATAACTGTAATAAAACAACTAAATTTTCTTGATCCCATTCTGTTGTAACTGGAGCATAATATAACCACAGTTTCTGTTAGACTGTAAGTAGACTATTTCTAGGCATTACGTAATGTTATGAACTGAGGATCCAAAGGGGGTACAAACCCCTAGCTTGCATCAGCATCTCAACCCCTTTTGCCCCACATCCAGGAAGCTGCTAGGAAAACTTGCCAAAGAATGCACACTTGCACATACTCCGTTCATGCCACTGTGTGTAATAATGGGAGGTTGGGGGGGCACTCGCAAATAATAGATTTCTATCACAACAAGTGCTTCTACAGATTATCTCAGCCAATATTTAGTATCAAAGGTTACAATTCATACCAAAATCATCATTCAGTTAAATTCATTCAGTTAAACTTCATTCCGTTAAACTTCTAGCTCATTGTCCACAATAAAATCCTAATTTTTTTACGCATCATCATGTGACATTACTATGGATTTTGATTTGATAAGATCACACTGACCAAAATAAATTAATCCTATTTTATTACATGTTATAATTGCAATAAGGTAATTCCTTTTTAATGCCCACTTTCTAGAACTATTCATCCCAAGCTGCCAAATTGCCTTGCTGAGCAAATCAACAAAATGATCATTATTTTTCATATAACTCTAGCTTGCTGTCTGATCACCACACCTACATTCTAATGTTCATATTTATTCACAGTACATTTACACTGACAATTTGTATGCTAAAGGATAATAAATCAAGTTCTAAGAGTTTTTAAAAACTTGGAAAAGCCCCATGAGAAGAGGGTTATACATGTTATAAGCACATAAGTGTTCACACTGTTATTTCAACCTAGTTTTTTTCTACCTACACATTTTCTTTTCATCTTGGCAACACCCCCTCCCCCACAATTTCCAACCGTCAGCCAGAAAATTGCTAAGTTACTTATTCAACCATGTCGTCGAACCTCAACAGCAGTCTAGCAGCAGCTATATTTTTACCCTTCATTAAAAAATCAACTAGTTCAAAATTTGTTTTTATCATAACAAAGTTTCTGGTCACGTTTTGTAAACAAAGTTGTTTACGGGTCGTAAAAATTCCATTGAGCATGCTCAGTGCACGTGCCAAAGAACATGCTGGAAGGAAGTTGCTGAATGGGACAGCCAGGAGGATGGATCTTTCAGCTACTATGTTGACCACGCAGTAAACTTGTACACAAATCAATGGATTAACATTATTAATATTTAAAACTTCCGCTGTTATACATAGCAAATTCAGTTTTGATAAACAAACTTTATAGCTAACTACAAAACCTCATATGTTAAAATGTAAAAATAATACCTGATAGCTTAAAATGATTCAATTCATTATTTTAATTTATTGTTGAAAAAAATATCATGAAACAATATATTCATTATGAATATAAAATAAATTTGGAAACTTTGCCATATGTTGACTTGATAAACACGAACAGCGATGCAGGTAAAATTCAAAAACAAAACCGTCAGAAGATTACGTGGATATTTAAACCAATAATATCTGATAAGATAAATGCTCCGAGAGAGAGAGACGGAGACCTTTGGCACAACTTCAGATTGTTTTCCGAAAAGAACAAAATTAATGCCATAATTCTTTAAACAATCCAATATTTTAAGATTTTTTTTCTCCATTAATTAGAGACTGTCAATTACTCACATAATGAGGTTAGTTTAATAGGAGATTAAATACTGGATCCCCTCTATTTAAAAGAACCCAGTATTAGGAGCTTTTGGAATCACTGAAGTGGTCTTAATATTGATGTGGTCTCCTTCCTTAGCCTTCGCAGCATCTGAACACAGCTAACGGCGAAGTTGGGTTGTTATGGAAATCATTAATGGGTACAAATAAGTCAGGAGACTCAGGACTATTTAGTGGCACTAATCGGGATGTTGTTCTGAACTGTGAAGTCATCCTAAACCAGTGTTTAGTATTTGTTATGCCAGTATACAATTGCTAAGAGTCTGTTTTCAATTTTTAAGCTTCAGACTGTGATTTATTTTGTTACACTGTTCAGCCTAGCTAGCATTACCATGGCTTTACCATGTTTACAGGGAGTGTATAATTTATGTGCTGACTTTACATGGGCCGACTTCAAGTAAACACATTTTAAAGTCTGAGAAAATGTAAACAAGTCACTGGCAATGGCACCTGCATATTTCTTTAGTATAGGGTAAAATATACAGGTGTAAAGCAAGTTCAACGATCATGATGATTCAAGAGAAAAATAATTCTGGGTCAGTGAAGAAAATGTAAATAAGACTAGATGGAGTAATAACTGAATTTGAAATAAATGTGTAATAACTCCCATTCATGCAAGTATAATGTCAAAACAGAAAAAAGTATATATATAAATGGTCACTTTTTCCAGTTATCTTGAATAAATTAACAACTGCATTCAGGCAATCATTCAACAGCAAGCTTATGCTGACTGAATTCAGCGGAATATTGATTTGAAAGCACTGGAAATGTTTAAATGTAATGGCAGTACCCACTGGTAATGGACAATTGGCAGTGCATCTTTTAATTTAAAAACTTTGTATTATTATTAAACAGCAGATGAGTCTAACATTAAACAAATGTTAACCATGATCGTATTAGGCCTAACTAGAATTAACCATGCCAGTCGAACGAATTGAAAATAGTAAAAGATGGCTAAGACTCAAGAGCAGAATTTAGTGGTTAGCTGACATTAATTTTTGATGTTCTAATCCATGTTATCCCAAAGGCTCCAATGAATGACTGCGTTTTGTATTGATTTTGAGCTAATCAAGTATTCCTAAGGCGCTTGCTTGTCGGAGTCATGTAAATAGTGATGAAAAGAACACTACGTTCAATGGTGTTTTGCGGTCGACAAACAAAATTGACTATGATTTTGACTATCGACATGATAAATGTAGTGTTTCTGATGTTTGGACTTGTGTATCATACTGTTCAGTACATTTAAGATGATATCATGAGTCAATAATCTCATCCTGTGGTACAAGTATGATGAAGATGCTGATAATTTTATTGATTGCCACCAAAGAAATCACTAAACATCTTCTACAAACACTGTTGGAACATTCCACCAGATCCAGCCAGTTTTATGCCTTAAATGCACTTTTCTTTGATACAACCGTTGCATGTCTTAACATGCTTAACCCATTTAGAACCTTTTTACATGCTTCTTTCTTTCTGGGGTGTAAATCTACACAACTGTACAAGACTAAACCTAGTAAACAAAAGTGTTCAGCTTTCAAGATGACTCCACTGACAACTGTTCAGCTCTCTTCACCTCTTTTAGACCTGAAATATTTGAAGGGAGTCCTACAAACACAGATTCCACTGTCAGGATTTAATCAAACGAAAGCTAAAGCAGCCTTCGTGCCACATACTTCAAGAGTAAGGGAGTAGCTACAATGAAACCTGGCTATTAGGACCATTTGTACATGACGATGATCAATGTAACAATTCATTCGGCCTCATTAGCGAGATACTTTTAAATCTGAAGGAAAACGATAATCAACTCGAAACATGTAGGCCTATATTATAGCGTATATTATAACATGGTGGGTATAATAATTATTATTCATCAGTAATTTACTAATCGACATAAACACACATTCAGATGCCACTACACATTTGTCGCGAGATGGTCCAAATAGAGAGATAAATTACTCATTAATATATAATAGCATTAAAAAGCAGAACCTAATTCAAAGGGAGGAGCAAATAAAAGAGTGTAATCACAATAAGTATGAGCCGTCTTCATTAAGAAGTGGTCTTAATTTTGATCTTTTCTTTCAAAATTTGGTGATCTATATCGCAAGAATATTATGAGGTGAGGCAATCCTAAATGCCACCATGACTGATAATTGACGTAATCATGATCATCATTACATGTCCTTTTAAAGGGGGTTTCTTGAAAAGGGGTTTCACTGTACATCTCAACTGAGTGACAGTAGCTGGATACTTGCTACATGGCTCTACATGCAAAGTTACTCAGAAAAAAAACCTCCCACTCTTTTCTAACGTTCAAGGCCATCACTTGGATATTTCTCACATTTTCTAGCAAAAAAAAAAAAGAGACAGTCAGAACTCTAGCAGCTCTCTCTCTCTGTCTGGTCTGCAATAAGTAACTCTCCTGTCATTTGAATAGCATGAAAGAAATAAGAGAAAAAAGGAAACCACAGCTATGTCCCATGTTTAGCTTGTATGTTATTTATAGCACTTTGAGTTAAAAAACACTAAAGATATGTACACAGTACAGCATCTGCATGAGTCTGAATTTTAAATGACAATTTACAGCTGTTTCACCAAATAGAGCGAATTCATTAAACAGCCATTTACACTGTACATAATTATTGATATTACAACATTAAATCACATATTACTTTGTATTATCTAAGCATATCTGTTCTCAAAATATATAATTACTTGAAATAACACAATTTGAATCCAAAAAAATCTTGAAGTGTATTATGTGCAAAATTGATATATATGCAATAACCACACTTTACTTTTGTTGAAGCTTCGAAAATTGAAGGCATAAATAATCATCATATCATATATGACAACGATCAGCTGTCAATTATGATCATGATTTAATGTATGTACTTAATATATCTAATCTAAACTGATGATATTGATCAGTCACATAAGAGCAATCAAAATATTGCACAGTAGTTTAAAAATAAAAGATTGCATTTAGAAACAATTTTGGCTATCTTTTAAAAAAAAACTACCATTGTCAGACTTGTCTACTATGTCTAGACAATTGTAGACAAATCTAGCGGATGGACCAGACAATTATATCATCATGTTTTTTACATAACATTTCAGTGACAGCGAATACCCGGAGGCGACTAACTTTGACGTCGAGTGGACTCAGCTCATAATAAAAACGATAAAGCATGCCTTGTATACAATCAACTCAGCAATATTACTGGTTACTGTGTATTTAAGCATTTCCTACTGCGTCCCTGACCATGATGATAAAATGGTTAAGCTGCTGAGTTGGCCGAAATACATAAGATTTATTTTTGCGCGTGGGTGGACTTAGATATTTCTCTTTCTCTATCATAGCCACCAAAGAAGTTTTGGTTTGTTTACAACAGCTAAGAGACAGGAGAGGAGGTGTTTTGTGGCACAGGGGTACAGAATTCACCCCCCTACAGCAGTGTACAGGGGCACACAGCAGTCCTTTATTGAGTGCATGACCTAGTAAGCGCCCTTTCTACTATTCCACCCTCAGGCAATGGTCCTTGTAAAAATACAACAACCCCTTTCATGAAAGTTAATGAGGAAAGTTTCATCCATGTGTCAACAACAGCAACAACAAAGTACCACCCTGAACTTGAAAACATTCAACAGCACATTACTGAAGTGAAGAACATTACCGTAATATCCTGGTAAACATTAATCAAAGCTTCCTACAATTGAGAAAAAACTGCTGAAACTGGCTAAGACCAGCTGATGCCGTATGTAAGCACTCATAGGGAGGCTTACCATATATACCACTGTGCATGTGTCAAATACTCCAATGCTGTACAAGAGTAAGTGCAAGTATGTGACAGTATGTCACTGTAGACAACACAGTACTAACTAAATTAATCCAAGATCAAATGTCATTCTACCTGTACTGTACTTGGCGTTAGTCCATACATGCAATAAAAAGCACCATAAATTGCAGCAGACTGCAGTACGTGTACAATATGGTCATACTTAAAAACAACAGAACTAATAGTCCTACAAATCTTAATATATATGCAATGATTTATAACACAACTAGAGCATTTTTTATTTTTGGCTTTTTTTTCTCAGAGCTATAATTACTTCTTATTTATGGCCTATAATGTAAGCAACTTTAGCAGTTGGTTTATATAATATATATTACTTTCAAATATCCATAAGATGCATAATTAGATATCATCAATCTCCACAAGATCTGATTGAAGATCACGATCAGCTAGTGACCCATGAACTACGGTCCAATCACAACAGCAGCAGCAATACAAATACACTCTGCCCTACAGGTGCTATCTCAACATCACTCTGGCACCGCGCTTACTTCAACCATGGACTTTAATACTGTAATACATCCATGCTTCAAACACCAATGTGACAGGTCTTATAACTCAACAAACATTAAAGATTAAGTGATAGGTAAATGGCACAAAACATTCATATATGATAACTGGTAGTCTGTTGATATTTGCCAGATAGATATCAATGTCTTTTTGACAAAATCAAACACTACAATAGCATCAATAGATTCAATAACCTGTCAAACATATAGTGATATAAGTATATAAGACAGGTGCTATAAGTATAATCTGTATTATATAGCTGTGACAGCATATGAAAGCCTTTTCCTATTTTTAAACTCTTAATTCTTTTGAAAGATGTTTTCTTAAAAGACTGTACTTTATTCTTTTGATAGTTTTTGCCACAAGTTCTTTTGGGGAAGAGCTGATAAAATTCTTCGACATCTTTCTGAGAAAAGATCATTTATAATGTATGCTTGTGAACAGCCTAGCACCTTTTTAATAGTTTTTTCGTTAAGTGCGCCACATTTTAATTCCTGACAGCAAGAAAAACTCCTACTTTTCTCTCACGGTATTTTCGTGAAATACCTGGAGGCACCGTGTGACAGGCAAATGTATGTTTTCCCATAAATTAAGTACAACCGTACCTTGGCTTTTGGCCACAAGCCTTGAATGACTTGACTTATTCGACAGACAACATCATGTCTCATGGCATCCTCGTCCGGTCCAGGTGACATGTGGCTGAAGAAATCCTTAATTTCTTCATGAAGCCTGAAATATTGAGATAAAAGACATTATAATTTAAAGTGACACAGACAAATATGCAATGTATCTCATCATAAAAACTTACAACTGTACAAAATCATGTTAATTAAATTTCATACCACGCATATAAATATTGATTCAATGAATACTCAATGAATATATTATGTTCCAGAAAGAGCATATCATCATATTGATTCATTTTTGAAAACTCACATAATACTTCTGAAGTTCTCCACCCTCAGGGTAAACATTGTCATCTTTTTAAGTAAGTCCAGATATTAGACCAGAGGATATGATATAATGTGACCACTGCTAAGTCTAAAAGCCTACTGAGGTTATGAGGTTAGTTATCCACAGTTGTATTATAGGCCAATACAAGCTGAACTGAATTAGATTACATACGTCTAATTACCATACACTATTTAAACTCAACACTCAAAACCTTAAACTAAACAATACTTGACAGTTTACTCAAGAAATGTGATGACCATGCACATAACCAAATCTAGTTTACACAATTGCAATTACTACAGGGCTTAGGTTGGATTAATTGCAATACTCTTAAACAAGCTTGGGATTATAATTAGTTTACTCAACAAAAGTGGTAAGGGGTTAAACAATTTAATGACACTGCACTGCATTGACATGAGACTTTTGGAAGATATTTGCATGACATTCCCGATTATTGCTTGCCACTTTATCACTATCAGATTACATAAGTCGGAAATGCAGGCCGGTATATTAGACCCACATGGAGTCTACTGTGAACATACACGTTGAGCAATGACAATTGGTATGATTATTATATACTTTGCATGATATAAGGACAAATCAAATGGAATATTCCACTTGAAACGAGTGCATGCACAGAAAAACTTGTAATCAAAAACTGAAGTCTCCCCAACTCTAGAAAACATGGCCGACTGCTGCAATAGATCGACTCCTCCCACTTTGAGCACATGGTCTTAGAACTTGAAAATTACGATGTTACAACTGAAAATTAACAGCACAGTAGATGTATCATGTTTTTATGCGTGAAATAAAAGCAATATTTACCCGATAACACGTGCGGGATAGGTTTTGCCGGCTACTGTCCACGGGGTATGGCCGCCATGTTCATGCCTGAAAACCATGGAATGGTTCAGGCCAAATGTAGTTGCTTTTTGAGGAGATCCCTTGTCTGTTCTGTGATTATCTAGTTCCAAAGGGATAAAATCCTGATTGTGGTTGTTGTTATTTTGCAAATTCAGTCTGTTCATGTTGCTGGCCAACTGGTTGGCGGTTCTAAATCTACATGTATCCCATATACAGCCTGGTAAACGAGTCCAATACTCCGGTCTAATTTGCTCATGGGCAGCAAGCCAGGCTATCCTTGGATCCATACAAGACCTTTCACAAATCCTTTGTACTCTTCAAAATTTACCAGAACACCAAAATATTAAATTTTCCATGAAGCTAAAAGACAATCCGTGTACGATGTTCAAAATTTTCAGAACCACCACTGTACCTACGCGCATGCGCAAACTCTCTGAGGCACTAGAGGGTTTTCCTTCTATGGAATTACATAAAAAATTCCACCCTTGAGGACGCGTGAACTCTGAGGTCAAATTGACTTTGGTAAGGTTCTAGATCTTTCTATAGTCCCAGCAACTGTTTAAATGAGTCACTATGGCTCAGGTACAAGCATTGATAGGTAAATGGCACAAAACATTCATATATGATAACAGGTACAAGCATTGATAGTAATTGCTACCCCTAGGCATTGCAATTACTAGGTAAAAACTTATTGTCACCTCAGGCTCATTGAAACCTGATAAATAAAACCAGCATGTCAATACACATTGCAATCAAAGCAATTCAATGACAACTGACCCTCCTTCTAATTGCAATTAATATTTTTAACAAAAGGTCACAAACTATATTCATGTATGATGCAATGAAATGCATCTATTGAAGTTATCAACACAATGCAATTGCCAATTTTAAAAGTCATAAATAAAAAAATTATAGGCTTAACACCCCTATTATATGATAATTTTTTGCACATTTCTGTTTCAACTGTTTGTATTAAAAGTATTAAATTTAATTATAGCAAATACATTGAACAGAAAATTAAATGACAGAAATCCAAACAAACATAAATAGTTTTTTTAAATATAAATTTATTAAATGAAGAATGGTGGTACACTTTAATTTCAAATTACACTAGGCAAAGACTCAATATCGGCTTCCATGCAGGGACAGGAATATAAACTCAAGTTTGGATACATTTGTATTAAATAAGCCTGGAAAATAAATATTGTGTTTTCCCTAAGAATTAAAAGAGTCTTATCAAAAACGTTTAACCTAAAGTATAATAATAATAAAAAAATCAAAATGATAATGGAGGATAGAAGAAAAAGTTTGTGGTCAGTGATTACACATGACAGACTTTCGTTTAATATGTATCATATGATATACATAATATATTTCCTGACATTCTTGATCAGTGTGTGGCAACTAATTAGAAACAGTTTAAATTCAAAATTACAGTCTGCACAATTTATAAGAAAAGTTTGAGTCACATAAACATCTTTATGATTTTTTATGACTGCAAAATAAAGATATTATCTTTTTTTTTTTAAACCAATATTAACAATTATTTATATATATAATTGTGTCAAAAATTTGGTCGAGATCTTATTATGTTTGTTGTACCAACTACACTAAATTACTGAAGGCAGGCAAGCAAGTAGCAGACTTGGGTTCAAGATGCTATAATTGTTACCATCAATTATCCATTTCTAACATAATTATTTCATAGCATTCTGTTTGTTAATTATGCCATCTCATAGTATGATTCACTTTATATCACAATCAATCAATGATCTCTCTTTTTCTTTCACTTGTCAGCATTTAATTGTCTGTTGCTGAGCTGAATCTTTTCTCCAGCCTTAAATGCAGGCATTCCTAAATATGGACAACTGGCACAACGGAACGCGTCTCCTAGGTAACACTGTAAAAATAAAAAGGCACAAATAAATTAAACAGCACAAAATTATTTCAAATCAAGTATTTTAGAATTCAATAACTGTTTGTGAATCACAGTGAATGCATAGCTAATATAACATTCACCACACATCATTAATTATGCAATTAACAGACAAAATTATACAAAGATAGTATGCCAGGCCATGTCAATGTCATGTCAATGTCATGTCAATGTCATGCCAATGTTGGCCGATCCTGGATGCATAATAAACGTATGTAATGAATTGTTTTATTATAACAGATTATTGCATAACCAGTGATTTTTGGAATGGTTACTGAACAATATTCGTCATTTAGAGAATTTTCATAGTCAAACACACAGTGAATTATAATCATCATAAATTTTTTTACATACATTTCCGCAAGCTGAGGTTGCATTTGATGTATTTTCGGGTTTTGCCTCCCCTTCTAATTCGTCCGCTAAACCACAAGTGCAGTTCTTACATGCTTTCTTTTTCTTAGTACCATCTCCGCATTGAACTGTAACCAAAAACTCAGACAATTATTCCTCTGGTTATCTCTAGAATGGAAATGCAACACATAACAAAGACAAAAACTTGTTTAATAAGGAACAAAAACATTATACCTAATAGTATTGTTAAGAAGTAAATTTACCACAAATGTTCTTTACGTATGCAGCTACTGATTTCTAGGGATAAATCTAATACAGACATATTGGTGGCTGTTCGGCATCGGCATACAAGTCTAGCTTAACAATATTTTAGGTAAAATGGGAAATTGAGAAAACTTGATTAAATCACATAATGTAACCTATTAAAATCCACCCAAAAGGGTCGAGATAAACATTTCATCAAACATAAGTCAACCGAAGTGTATGAAACAAATTGCCAAAAAATATTCTTGCTGTGCAGTTAAATTCTAAAACAGACTTCACATATGCTGGGTATCCCTTTTAGAGTACGATATCCCTTTAGATATCCCTTTAGAACGTACCGCGCAGTGAAGAGGGGTCAGGTTTTTTCAAGTCCTCTTCATTCAAGAGGTCATCAGAGTCAATCACTTCCACTTCCTCATCCAGAATGTCATTTGCTGACAAGGTCCATACAGATGTGGTAGACTGGGACGGTTCTAAATAAAACCAAAACAATACCACATTTCAAAAAAATAAATTTTTACATGTCATTTGCTTCAAAGAAGCCTGGTGGGTGTCAGGTGACAGCTTCATAATCATATTAGTTTAAATGTGAGCATAGTTCTATCTTTAACTTTTCAAATACACTTTTGTCATTACATCATATATATACATACCACCTGTGACCTCATATTATGAACGCTGCACAGCAAATAAGTTTAAATTCATGCACTTTGATTTTTCTAAATTTGCTGAGGTTTATTTCAGTTCAGTTCGAGTTCTTTACCTTTTTTCATACTTTTCATGCTTGTACATATATGAATATTCACTAAATGGTCACTTACAAGTCAGACCTACCTGTTCTGAATAAAATTAATCTAACAGTGGAATTCCTTTAATACGTGATGATTTACACATGACATTGCAAATTCACTAAATAACAGAATATGAAATTTCTGATGACAATATTAAAAGGATATTAATAGAAATGGCCGTTGAATACTGTGTCGGTCTATTGATAACTCGGAGGGTCATGGGTTTAGATACTACAGTTGCATTTCAGTCATGCATCTATGCTTATGAGTTGCAAAATTTTCAATGCATTATGTCTCTGTTCAGGACCCTCGAATCGAATGGTCCCTGGAAACTCATTGTGAACAACTCACACATAGGTGCGCACAAGAAACCTCTGACCTATTGATAACTCAATGTCGATTCTTAATGCTAGAGGCAGATGTAATGATAAGATGATAAGGCTTGAAATCCACACCATGTTACAACTCTTTTTAATAGGAAATGGACTCAGGGCACCTACTCATTGTGGGCTCTGCATGGTATGTAAAATGGGCAAATAACATATGGTCACAAGGTGGACCTACATGGACAGTTTATTTGTATTTATGTTAACATAATAATGTAATAATATAACATTTATAGTAAACAGTTACAGATTGTATAAGATGGTGCTGATGTAGGTACATTGTACTCGCTTTCTGGCCAGTATACTATTTTGAGTTGTCAATAAAAATAGCTCTCAAGAAATGTAACACTTTTACTCAAAAACACTGATCATGCCAAAATTGTCAGTCACTTGGCAGCAGGCTAGCACTAATGCAGTAACAACAGCAATTGGCATACTAAGTAATTGCAATTGAACTGTGATTGTTACACATTAGTTTGACTTCAACTTGACACTAGGGGCTTACTAATTGCAATAATTATTCAATACCTTGTACTTTCTTGGCCCATGGTAATTGCAATTGAGCACTTGACCCAACTTCATAACTAGGCTTGCTTCCTTTGACTTCTATCACACCAGCTATGTTGTCAGACTTGAATTTGTCTTTCAGGGACTGAAGATCTTCATTGGATATTGATAACGAGGAACTCTGCAAATGGTAGAAATATTTATCGTCTTTTTTAAACAAAAGTTAAACAGTTAAGCTAACAGAATGCCAGTGTTTGCAGTTTTAGCTACACTTTGACCAATATTAAAAAAGTCATACATGAACAATCTATAAAGGAAATTAAATGATCTAAAATTACTCTGATTACTGAACATTGAAATACATATTCATGAGTATACCAACAGACTGTTTGTAATTTAGTTTAAATAAATAAAGTAGTTGTGGATCATACCTTTGATACACTGACAAATCCAGCCAACTTCAAGACAGACTCTACTTTCTCGGCCGTTCTGATATGTGATCCATTTTCTTGAGAAATTACAACTTCATGTAAACAGACTGTGCCGCATGGTCTGAGGGTTTTGGCAACGGACGCTAACAGATCTTGTGAGTGTACGTCAGGTGAAATAAGTCCAAGAATTGCAGCATCGAAAGTGGTTTGATGATTGGCTGCATAAAGCAAATTTCAGGATTTAATATTAAAACACACAAAAATTCCATAACGTTTCATATACTTATTTTATTTTTTTAATTTCACTTTTCTTTTTTTTTTAACTTACAAAGAGCAAGTCTCTCCACATGTTCAACTTGGATGCTTCCTGATTCTCCAATTTTATTCTGCAATTCTTCAACTGTACTTTTCACCTTTTCTGGATTGCTTGATGAATTCCATAGCAACAAGACATTCTGTCCACTTTGGAGCTCGTCCACAAACATGGTTTATCTGAAATAATTATAATGGTATATCTGAAATAATGACAAGTAGGTTAGATACCTTAAAGCAACCAATATTGCAAAGGCTTCTGATTAAGATGCTATGTAGACAGACGAAAAGCAGAGGCCTGTAATTTCAACATAAAAGCTCTTTAATTAAAATTTAATGAACTGGAAAATATATATAAATTGCACTGTAAGGGGCGCTAGTGTTGATATCGCAGCCACCTAGCAGACAAGTTGATCCCGTTTACCGCAGTCAACATTGACTTACATTATGGGTGTTTTAACAAAGAAAAATGCAATGAATCATGGATAAAACACATACAATTAAGGAATATATATTATAGGAAGTGGTATAGCACACGTTGGCGCTGAAACAGCTAAATTTTGTTGACAAATTTTGTGTGTAAAGTTTTTGTTCCACACATTTAGGTTGCAAACATGACAATACCACTTTAAACACAACTTTACCAATTAGAACAAATTGTTACAAGTATTTTGACGTATATTTTTTGAAATTCTGTGCACGAGAGAGGAGTTACGGCGATTTTAGTGGGCCGTTTAGTGATGAATCTGCTGCTTTTGCTATGTATTGCATGCAGGCCAAGGCACTTGCACAGCAGTGATTATGGCAGTGCGGTCCATTTACGCCACAACTTTTGGCCTTTAGCAAGCTATATATTGAATTATGGTGAATTCTATACTGAATAAACTGCAGAGATATTATGTAAACATATCCAATCGTTTGACACCTTATTTTCATAAGTTGCATAGATGCATAGATGCATAGTAAATGAACTGGATAATTTTTTGTCCATTTTTAAGCACAAAAAAAAAAAAAATTCTGGGGTCTTTTCTCAAAAGGTGCTGTCAATGCTACTATATACTATATATATATATATATACTGTAACTTCAGACAATTCACCAATCAATGCTTTAAAATTTCAGGGGGAAAAGCTTTCAAAGTCTTTCTCTCCACAGGCATGGCGTAAATATTTTATCTAACAACTGTGTTATTTACACATAACAATTTTACAATTTTTTTTAGATTTAATGGCACCCTGCTGTGTCATTGTGACCTGGGTCATTGATCAATAGAACTCAAGAAAGTGTCATGCTGTCACAGAAACCCAATTTTTTGTCTTTCTAATGCCAAAATTAAACCCGACACATATTCTTCAGCACGGCTGCGACATACACTTCATTTGGAGCTACCGAGACAACTAATCAAACTTGAATTAATTGGGCATTTTAACAATGAACTGAACTTACTAGAAATTATGAAATGTCAAAATGAACCGGATGTTATCAACTGAAAGGTCGCCAATACTATATAAAATAAGAAGCCAGATTCATAGGTTTACTTAACGCCAATATTGTTTGAACAGTGTTGGTAAATAAATTAATATAACAAAGCATGGATAATGGACGGTGCCGACTATTCCGAGCAACTCTAACAGTTTTCCCGGTTACATATTCTCATCAATGCAGTAAGCGGCAATAAAATTGACCAATGAGCGTGCTCACTTCGGCGGCTCCTGATTGGCTGTTGACCAGAATTGATTCAAACCGCCAAAATCCAGTCAAGTGGAGATGGTGAACGCCTGAGTTCTGAGCGAAGAACTAAATTATTTAGGATTTACAGTGCGCGATTTTTAAACTGTTTAACTGGTAAGTGTTGTAATGTTATTGCATAGGGATATTTTGTATACGGCTTTCTTTTTGCGTAGAATGCAGTTGATCAACGTCAGAAATTTGAACTCGTGTGCATTGCAATGTGGAATGTGAGCACTGAGCTGGTTAGGTCGTTTCATGAATTCCCTTTCTTTGTTTTGTTGACGTTTGAATACTTATTTTGCAGATGGATTCTCAATGGGAGTTTGATTGTCCACAGTTCGTCGATTTCAGTGAACCTAGAGCTGTGAATGATGACGATGAAGCTGATAGATTTTTTGACAGTGAGTATTTCTTGAACTATCCTTGGCTTGGGCCCATCTGCATGGTACTGTAATAAAATAGTGGGTGATCAATTGACTAATTAAAAACTTCTGTCATTAATAATGATTAATCAATACTCCTCTCTACAACAAAAATAAATAAATCAAGACCATAATTATGACACTGAAATACTTTATATTTCTTTAATTCAACATTTCTCCAAAGTCCAATAGTCAATACATGTAAAACTAATGAAATGCCAATGGGTACACTGCGACATTGAATGTCAATACGACAAGCTCAAGTCTATATAATATAAACCTGTGACGCCATATGCTTGGATTCATTGAATGACCTCACAATAAAAATGACTAAAAATACAAATTACAAATAGCCACCTGAAACGTTTTTGTACAAAACTTTTTCAAATCATAATTTTGACAATGTGCAACACTTTTACAGCATCGTGCAGCCAGTCAAGAGGTGCTTGTGATAGTTTATTTAGAGTGGCAAATGTTGATGTATTGGCGAAACTCAATGTGGCCGAGTGTACTAGGGCTGTACCCCGGTTCTCGATAAACCGTTTGTACCGGTACAAGGTTAACGACAATCATAATAACGATACATGTGAACGATCTGTAGAATGGTGTTTTGGGCAATAACACATGTTACCCAGTGCTTTCAAAGGAAAATATGCTTCGACTCTAGTTACATAAAGATGTAACACAAAGGTCTGAAGTTATGATGAAGATTTGTTCATTAAATTGAATTGTCTCTTTCCATTAATTATTAGGTTTTTATAATTTCATACTAAACTTTTATTTGTTCTGACTGACATACTTCAACGCTACGTATCATGATACCTATGGTATCAGTTTCACTTTATTGTGATACGTATGATATATCGCTTTGAAGATAAAGGTGTACAGCCCTAATGGGTACTCTCTGGTATCAGTCATAATGACATTGTAATTTTAGTTGCTGCATGTTATATAAATTACACTGCCTGACAGCAAAGTCGCGGGAAATAATAACAACTAGGGGTGGATCCAAAACCTTAACTTGCTGATGGTGATTATATAACTGACTGAAGTTGACTGGTTTTTGTTTTTCAGCGGAAACTAACCTTGAGAACATTGGAGCGATACCGCCCGAACTTGAACAGGAACAAGAGGAAGCGGACCCTGTCTTTGAAACACCAGTCGGTAAATTAGAGAAGATAAAAACTCAGTTCCGCACGCAAAAAGACCAGGAAAAGTCAGTAAAAGAACCTGAAGTCGCAAAACAGGTTGAAACTGAAGCAAAGGAAGAGAAAAATGCTGAGGAGCAGTCGTCAGAAGATGCTAAAGATGATCAGGAGGATGCCAAAACTCCAAGGTGCTTTTTTACATTAAAAACTATTTAGTCTAGTGGTAAGACGCTCTATTGCTCCTCTGAAGGACCCGAGTACAATCCCAGGCCTAGGCATCCTTCATGAGCAACATCCCAGCAGCTGGATGTCGTTCAAATGAGGTGCTAAATTGGCGGTCTCTTCTTGTACTGCAAGTAAAAGATCCCACTCACGGGGTTGCCTTAGAAGGCTGCACTTTCAATATCTATCTATCTAAGGCATTTAACAAATCTCTTTGAAAGAAAACTATTATCTGATTTATCTCCATATAACCCAATTAAGTTCAGCCTCAATTGAAACATGAAAGGAAAATTCCCAAGCTGCTCATTTGTAACATTTTATTAAAAGTCATTTCCTGTTTTTTACTTGCAGGAGAAGTTCAAGAATCACGAGCAATGAAAGCCAAGAAAGTCCTGCTGAGGAACCGAAACAAAGCACCAAGTATGAAAATAAAGGAGTTTAGTGCAATATGGCGTACCGAAATGTATGCCCATATAATAATTCTTGCCTTGAAATTTGAAAACCGTGGTCATTTGTTTGTGACGTCATCCATTGAATTCAAGCATTTGACATCATGAGCATAGCACAAGGCTCGCTAAATATGCTGATATATTTGGGAACGCCATACTGCAATTTTGCCGAACAAAGAATTATCAAATCTTTACCTGACAATAACACCTTTGCCATTTATATAAAGTTTGGTTTCTTTCCTTAATTGAAACTGGTATGTTTGTTTAGGACCCCTTCAAATCCAAGACGCATTCGAACACGCAGCACGCCATTCAGAGGGACGCCGTCTGCCAAAAATTCAGCGAAGAAAACAGGACTTTATGGACGTGCTGAACGTATTAGGTACGACTGACATTGACAAAAGAGCTGTGTTTAGATTCACTGTTAGTTAAAGACATGAAGAATTTTGCAGAATTGTTAGTACACATTTACTTTTCGCCACGACAGGTCTGCTAGCTGTGATCGTCCAACAGCAACTTCAAGTCAGGAAGATGCCGAAAGCTCGAGGAGTGAGGAGGAGTCATCTGCCCTGCGCGTCAATCCTCCAAACATGAAACCAAAACTGGCACAAATGTCTCCATCTGTGCTGAGGTATACTGAATTCTTGGATGTAGATGTGCATGAGTTAATTCTGACTTGCAGGATTTTAATTGTGATACTTGATGACTGATTACTTATGCAGTATTCCAGCTGGGCCACATTTTTGTGAACGTCATGCCTGAAATTAAGACTTTTTTTTTGCTTTTTAACTAGCTGGCGCCCTTAATTCCTATGTTTAGTCTGTTTAGGTGCCCTAATATCCTTGTGCGCCATGCCCACATTTTAAATCGTAGCTGGAACACTGTTATGAACTATTCTTCGTAAACTTATGATAGCCACTCCTGTGATTTTTATCCTTCTGTCGTATGCACTTCAGTACTTTGGTTATGCCATGTTTTAGTTTAATAAGTATTATCACCATTTTGGTTATTTTTAGAAAACGTTTGGCTACCACAATGAAAGCTGGAGCCGCAAGTGCTGCCTCAAATAACGCCAAATTCACCAAGTCTTCAGAAGAGATGGAGTTGGAACGTATCCAAAAGATGCGAGACGATCTTGAGAGGCAGAAGAAACAGTTCAAACAGACTTTCCAAAAAGCTATGATAGCTGCAGGTACTCAGGCTGTTCGATCAAAAATGCCAGCTACTCGGCCGCAGGAATTCACTTTTACATCCGACCAGCGTCTCAAGTCGCACGAAAGGTCGAAAAGCACTGGGCTAGAGCCACCGGAGTTTTCAAGAACATTGCGTTCAACTTCTGCTGTTGCTGTACCCGTAAGTAAACTTACGGCTGTTATTAAAATCATACGCACATGTATGCATTTATATTCTGGTTGTCTAATACTTTGCTATTAGTTGTAACAGTGGCTAAATCTAGCATTATCGTCACAGATTTAGAAACCAACAATGAGTAGCAACGCTTTTATGCTTGTGAAGCGGTTTCTTACACAGTATTAGTTTTAAGTGTTTACCATTAATTTTTAGCATGACAATTGCTTGATAGTAGCATGGCAAGTAATACTCTTTCCCATGTAACAAGAGCTTCTTTGGCTATAGGAAACCAAAATCTTCCTTTAATAGCAGAAAACAGGACTCCTGTAGCTTTCTTTCTGTTTTGGTAGATCTACATGATTGTACTTTTCTCTTTTGTATTGTTCTGTTTAGTTGAATTATGATTAGCGATCTGAGTTTATTTTTGTGCATTTAGCGGTTTTGTTTCTAATCTGTTGCATGCCCTTTCTTTCATGATTGCGTTTGTGGATTTATCAGGAGAGTGTTCATGACCAGGTAATGTGCCAAGTGATAAAAAAGATACATGTTTAGGTTTATTGATTATAGGTTTATTGAAATGTTTTCATAATATGTGTAGTTGTGTACAAGCAATTACAGAGTCATATACATATAGTATTTCGAAGCTCCAAGTGATTTTAGAATGGACTTTTAAAGTTGAATTTATTGAGAATTTACTTTCCAAATATCACTGCTATTCTTATAAATAAACATAAAATTGTATTATAGGTTGATACAATATTTGTCTGCATGGCTTACCAAATAAGTAGGATCTTGACAACAGTTACTTATTAACTTGCAGGAGCCAAAGATCAAGCCAAAAGTGACGATGCCACAGCCGTTCAATCTGTCACAGAACAGGAAAAGGAAGAGCGCTATGAGTGACTCAACCGAGCCTTTGAAGGCCTGCGAAAAATTCAAGTCCGTCGCTGAGCAGGTGAAAGACTTCGCCAAGAAGACGCCCGACAGGTTTAGGACAAGTAGGAGAAGTGGTGAGCTTACGTGATCACTGTATTTTAATACACTTAAATCACACATTGCATCTTTTATCCGTAAATGATTTCGTTTCAAGCCCCACTTATTTGGTCTTTAGCTTCTCAGATCCTCTCTGCAATTTTTAGTAGATCGGTTGCAAATGCAAAAATATAGTAAATTTTCGTATTAAATGAAATCAGGAAATTTTTTTTTGACGGCACATTTCTCATATAGCCGGATAAGAGAAGCTAAAGATATATAGTGTCTCTTTACGTTGGTGGGCTTTTTTTTTGTGGATGACAGATCAAAATAGATTTTCTTCCAATACTTTGTGACTCATTTGCAGAATAGCAATTTTAAACATTGATATTTTCAGGTGGTCCGAGCCCAGCAAAACAAGGCAAAGTAGAAAAACCAAAACTTACAATTCCTAAGACTCCGAACTTCCAGACAAAGACGAGGTTGAGACCTGTGACTGTGATGAGTCAAGAAGAGATGGAGGAAAAAGAATTGGAGGAGTTTAAAAAGTAAGTGATTCGCTCAATATATTTATATATATAAACAAATTATATAATCTGGGAAAATAGATATTCGTGTATTGCCACTAGTCGGGGAATTATTGAAACTGGTCAGTGAAAGTTTGATATCTGGTAAAGTCGGTGATCATAAATTGTTGTGCATTATTTGACATTGATATCAGCAGGGATAACTGAGATCAGGTCAGGGAAAGGTGAGGGAGAAATCTGGGAATTCTATAATAACCATAAAAAAATAGTGGAAACGCTGATGGATGTGTTTTGTGTGGTGGACCCAAGCAACGGTCGATTTGACATTTTTTCCTCTGTTAGTTTTTTATTTTAAAATAAGATGTGCTTGTTTTTTATTACCAGACACAAATTCAAGGCTAACCCCGTCAACGAAAAGATTTTATCGAGCACTCACATCGGGGTTAAACCTGTTGCCCCCAAGGAACCCACGGTGCCAATCGGCTTTGATTTTGGGACAGAAAAACGCAAAGATATTTCTGCATCAGACAGTAGCATGGAACAAGAAGAAAAATATGAATTCCACGCTCGCCCTGTGCCGAAGTCTGTCCTTTGTCCACTTGTGAGTTTGTTAAGATAATTTATGATTGGTAAATTTTGTAGACACTGTAGAGTTTAACCTACTCTGTAAATTTAACATACCAAAACTAACTCAACAATCAAGAAAGCAGATAACTAGGCCTGTCATTGATATGATCATATTGATATCGAAAAATCTAAAAAAAAAATTTTTCGTATTCTTTGTTTAATCTCTATAATTGTACATTTGTGTCATGATGAGCACTTGACTACACAACCCCCAACCCAATTTGCTAATTGATTACCTAAAAAATTGGTATAGTAGTTATCACATTAACAGTAAATGGTTTCACTATTACTTGGAAATATGCTCCTATGACTAATGGTTCCATTTTTTAACTGGGAATGCTGATAATACAATTTTTTCGATATTGCAATATTGAAAGTTGAATACTGATATTGATATCGAATGAAAAATTTATATCAATGACAACCCTATAGTTAACTGTTGGTAGCTTGAATTTACTTCCGGTCTTTGTTATTTCTGATTGTGCTTGACAATGTATGGTAGATGTAATAAAATTTTTGTTTCCTCGTTTTCTAATACAGCCAATGAAGCCTCTGAAACTCATTGCACCAACAGTACCAGAATCGCCAGCATTTGCTTTGAAAAACAGATTGCGACCAAAACCACCTACTCCAGAAATTAAGGTATTTAGTCCAACTGATGTAGTCTTTGTTTAGATAGAACACATCAAATTGTAAATTCAGAACCTATTTCTGACAACTAAGTCTTGATACGAAAGTTCAAACTTTTGTATCCCTAAATAAAAGATCACTTTTTCTATGCAGGAGAAAAAACGCACCAGCTTTAGACCCCTCCCCTGCCCAGGAATCCCGTTTGCGCCTGTTTTGGAGCACCGGGTGACAGAAATTGAACCGTTTTCTTTCGAACAAAGGACGGAAGAAATTAAGAAGAGAAAAGAATATTTGATCCATCAAAAGGAGGAGGAAGACAAGCAGGTTAGTGGAACTGTCGAGTTCAACATCATGACATGGCATACTAAAAAATCTGGGCAATTTAATTAGCTTTTAGATACCAGGGTAAACTTCATTTTGGACATGGCGCCCATGAAGGTCAGGCATGGCGCCAACGAAGGTTGGAGCCAAGGATTAGCGCCGTTCAAATGGCCTAGCTGGACCACTGACTTTTGTCCATCAAATATCTGATTTTCATGGCAGCGGTTTTATTTAGCCCAGTTGATATGGCTTGATCACCTCCCACGTGGGATTCATTGCTCAGTGGCCTGGCCTGGGCACTCTTTGTGAAATGCATTAATCTCACTGGATGTAGTTTACAAGACTGCCAAGAGCTGCTTTATTGGTATTAATTTAGCGAGGATTTAATAATCCTATTCAACTTATATTTAAAAATATTCAATTATTATGGCTAACAAATGTCAGTTCCGTGTTTTCTGGCAGTGGAGATCTCAGTATTCAGAGAAATTTGAACTTAAAGTGTGATAGTTAAGTCCCTTTGTTTTGTGTAATTGCATTAAAATGTAAGATGCTAATTGGCTAACAGTGTGTATTGCAGGCGAGAGAATTCCATGCCAACCCGATGCCAGACTTGTCTTCTCCCGATCATCTTCCGGCAGTCCCTCGTAAAATTGCCACAATCCCTGAGCCTTTCGATCTGAGCGCAGATGTCAGAGGTGCAAAGAGAGCAGAAGAATGGGCGTGCAAGATGCAGGAGGAGATGAGGAAACAACGAGAAATGGCAACATTCCATGCCAAACCTGTCATTGTCACAAAAATTAAGCCCTTCGAACCGAAACGGAGTAGCAAACCAGTCACAGGTAAACTGAAATTTCATTGCTGATTTTTTTATGTTGCTGTCAGACCATCATGTCACCGAAGCATTTTGAATTTAAAGTGATACGATGTCTTAGACTTTCCAAGAAATATCCAGCCCTTAACTGAAGGAATAGCTACATCTACCACTAAACTAACTTGTTTTGTACTTTTTTGAAACCTTTAAGTCATATTCTTGACAGTACACAGCATCAAAGCACTGATAAATTCCGTTAAAACTTGTAATAAACTTGTTCTGAGTTCTGATTATGGTTATTTTAGTGAGAGGACTTCTCATATATAGTTTGCCTAAATAAACGAGTCATTGTTCACAACAGCAGTGCAGTCTTCTCTAGTGGTCGGTAAATGTTCATAGGATTAACACTGGGTCACAGCTTTATTTCTGCTGTGCGATTTGATGACACAATAAACAGAAACAATGAGAACTGCGTCACTAACGATTGTGCATGATTATATCGTCAAAATTGCCAAGGTGCTACTTGGTGGATTATTTAGGGGCACTACTAGTCTCGAGTGTCAATGTCTTTAAGTGTATGAAGTATGTTTCTTGACAAAATGTAAAGCTTAGATATATTTCCTTCCAGACATTACAGACTTTGAGTTGAACACCCAACGCAGAGCTCAGGACAGACAAGAATTTGAGCGATGGAAAATGGACAAGGAGCAAGAAGAGGCCGAGATGTTGAGACAAAAAGAGAGAGAACAGGAACAGATTGAGATAGAGGAGGCAGAGAGAATGCGTCAAGAAGCCACTTTCAAAGCATCCTCAGTCAGACATTATCGCCCGGTGGAACTTCGTGCCAGTACAAAGAGCTTGACTGTCCCTACTACTCCGCGATTTTCTGAGCGTTTACGAACCCGCAGCATGCGTATGTGATTTGTTATGTTTTGTTACTGCGAGGTGGATTTCAAACTGAATTGTGCTAAAATATGGTGACTGAGGTTGTTCTTCCTCATAAATCTAGACATGAATATATAATGCAGAGTGGCGCAGCACTGTTGCCCATTGAATTTTTCCACTGCAGTCATAATTTGTATTGTAGCTTCTTTAACGTTACTGTCAATTTAATAGTAGACTTTCATATTTTGTGATGAAATAATTTTTAGCTGCCCACGAAGCTCATTTGTGAGAATTTCTTTAAATATGTACATACTCTTTTGAAGGAATTGTTTCATATTTTAACGTGGCTAACAAAACCTGGTGCAGTTTTACCAAATTTTAAACAAAGCAGAAAAAGTGTTGAAAAAGGAATCCATCGCTGTCTTAGCAAGTTAACTTGTATTTTATATTGGGACTCGGTTGTTAAACATTAATAGGTTTTCCTCAGGTTTTTCTCTCCTTTTTTTCAATCTCTTTTGGGAGGTAATCCAGTCATTTCTCTCATTATTCTTTAAAATTGCTAATATTAGGTTTTAAATTTGGTTTACATCTGTGCATTATTTATACATTTATTTTTTTGTGTAATTTCATTTTCTTTTATTAGCCAAACATGTACCTGGAATGTATGTGTCATTTATTGTATTATCCTTGTATATTATATCCTTGTATATTAGCTGGTTTAATGCAGGAGTGCGAGTGAACATGAATGTCAACTAAAGATGTGAATATGTACAGCATTTTACTATTGAATTCTTTAACTTCAAATCTAACCCATTTTGGTTTATTGTATGTGTCTGCAGAATGTAAGCGGCTTCTCAGCTTCTAAGCTCTTGTAAATAAACTAATAAATTAATTTACTTTTGTTACTTTTCTTTTTAGTAATTATAATTTAAAATGCATATATGGTGCATTGACTATATTTACCAGGTAATACCTGGCAGACCTGTTTGATCTCTGACAATTTCAATGGATATGAGCAAGGAACTGTTCTGATTTATTATATAGTTATCTTCGTAAATTAAGTAAACTTGAGACAAGATTAAGTTTGGCTGGGAACTGCCTAAGTGTAAACGCGATAGGCAGGTCGGTGCTGTCAATCTCCCATGGCTTAATGGCAGCCCCTACCTGCGTACTGCGTCAGCTAGACGCAGCGGCCCAGCGAAAGATTAAGTGAGCTCAAAGGAAATTTTCGCTGGGCCGCTGCGTCTAGCTGACGCAGTACGCAGGTAGGGGCTGCCATTAACCAGGAGGGATTCCTCCCGGTAGCGTGCGCGTGCATCCTAGGCTTTAACATTGAAAATGCCTGGACCGGAACATGATCCCCAGTCTAAAAATAGCACAGCCAATCAGAAAATTCAGTGCTTGGCCAATCAGCCATGGGAGATGGACAGCACCGACCTGCCTATCACGTTTACGCTTAGGCAGTTCCCAGCCAAAAAGGAAATTGTGACTAGTGGCGTCCTCTTGTTTTTGTGTGGTCCGACTAGTGCTGCCCTTTTGTGTTTATAAAATAAATTCCATTAAAATTTAATGAAACGGTGACCTTAATTAGCATTTATGCATCGATACGATTTTTTGTTGGGACCCAAATCACGAAAATTGATTGACTGAATCGTTTGCTAGCTTGATTTTTCAATATTTTGAATTAAAAATAAATATTTGGTGCGGAGCTGCAAGGGATGATTCATGCGCATGAGCAGTGCCACTCAGCCAGTATCAACAAAACTTGTTGAGGAATTGCGAAGGAAGACTTGGGAATTTCAGTCTTTTTGACTCCCAAATCACCATGAGCTTCTTAACGAAAATGTTTGGATCGGGCAAGAAGGATGGGGGAGTCCCGTCACCACAAGAAGCCATCCAAAGATTGCGAGAAACGGAGGAAATGCTTCAGAAAAAGTCCGACTTTTTGGAGAAGAAGATTGAAAATGAGATCTCCACTGCCAGAAAACACGGAACAAAAAACAAACGAGGTAAAGAATCGTATTGTCGCTTAAGCATGATGTTTATTAGCTAGGGAATTTTCCACATCGAAATTTGACACATGCAATAACAGAAATAAATTTGCATTCTCAAAAAATCTGAATTAAAGTTGTAGGTGACTGTCAGTTGAATACCTGTGCCACTGAATTAGTCATCAAGAAATGGTAACTGTCAGTGTCATGTGATGCCTTATCCTCTTGAGCTGTCGGGCATTATATTTATCTAATTAAACATTGTGAGGGTCTGCAATTAATATAATGACATCTGTCTAATTATGACCGACAGAAACAAATGATTAGACAGATCTGTCGCAGTAAAGTTTTGCGTGATTCATTGGTGACTGTTTTCAGTTATATTAGCATTGACAGCACTTTTTGAAAAAAGATCCCAGAAATTGTTATTGTTGCTTCAAATTCACTCCTAGTGTCATCTAATAGATAAAACAAATGTTAAAAACTCAAATTTTGTCTAATAGGTTAAGTGATGTCCAAAGTGGTATCATCACGTTTTCAACCTAAATTTGTGGAACAAAAATTTTAAAATGCAAAATTTGTCAACATTGTGAGGGTCTGCAATTAATATAATGACATCTGTCTAATCTGCCAACGTGCGCTATACCACTTCCTCGTAACCTTGTTCCTTAATTTCATGTGTTTTCTCCATGATTCATTGCATTTTTCTATGTTAAAACACCCGTAATGTAAGTCAATGTTGACCGAGGTAAACAGGATCAACTTTTCTGCTAGGTGGCAGGGATATCGACACTAGCGCCCCCTTATGGGTGCTGTCAATGCTAGTTATATCTACTTGCAAATATTATTATTATTATAATGTTTATTCGTACCTACATAGTACAAAATTATGGAAAAATTAAATCGAACAGTTTATGGAAGCATCAATATAAAGAAAATCCCCCAAAAAAAAAGTTGTACATAAAAAATTTAGAAATTGTAACGTATCTTTATGCTTGGTTTGAAACTATGAAGCCCAAAGAATTTTCAAAATTCATCACATTAAAGATGTCACTTTCGTGGAATGTTGGCAATCCATTAATTGCTCTTAAATTGGTTGCATGGTCTGCATGTGACTCTTATGTGCCTAAGCATTTTTCTTATCAATCTTGGTCACCTTGTGAAGTGAATTAACTTGTTCACATGTCAACCCGGCATCAGCCAACCTGGCAACATGGTCACTGTACACCTTCAACACAAATTGTGATGCTGATCTACATGGTAGTGCTGCCCCCTCCATTGGAGTTGATATTGTGATATGATATGACTGAATTATTATTCAGTAAGCTCCGTATATTGTGATTCTCCTCTAAAATTGATGAGCATTCAATCGGCAACGTTGAATGTATGGCTAATGGTGTGACAGATGCTGTGATGATTGACAAATTGTGAGCTGTATATAATCATATAAAAATAGTATAATCCTTTTGCTTGCAGCTGCCCTTCAAGCCTTGAAACGCAAAAAGCGATATGAGAAACAACTTGGTCAAATTGACGGCACTTTGTCAACCATCGAGTTCCAGCTTGAAACATTGGAAAATGCCAGCACAAATACGGAGGTACTACGGGTTATGGGAGAGGCTGCTAAGGCTCTTAAACAGGCACACAAGAATATGTGAGTTGAGATTTTTTTGTGTTATGATTGGTTAAAGATATAATATATTACACTAAATAGTGTTGAGCTGTTATGTTTGTTACATTTATTTTTTCTATGATCGATAATATTTGACTAGTGCTTACTTAATTTTGAAGAGAGGAATCATATTAATTACAAAAATGACATTTTAATTATTATGGTCATAATTTGGATTAAGATTACTATTTGTGAGCATATTGATATGTGAAGGAAATATAGCTTAGTTGATGTGAAGGTTGTTATGCTGTCATAATAAATTGATCTGAAAGTTAACGACAATTGATCTTTTCAGGGATGTTGATGATGTACATACCTTGATGGATGATGTTGCCGAGCAACAAGAAATTGCAAATGAAATTTCAGACGCCATTTCCAACCCTGTTGGGTTCGGACAGGATGTTGATGATGTGAGAAAAGTCTTCTTTTTTTTTTTTTATCTTTGTAACATCATATATCTCATTGAATAATTGTCCCAATGTCCTGTTGTGTCATTTGTGTGTGATGATACTGGATTATTGTATCACCTTAAAGCCGTTTGCAGATGCTGTTAATGTTGTTCTGCTATGACAGTTCAATGTTTATAAGCTGGCAGGTATGTGGTCACTGTACCTGACTTTTCATGCAACTTTGAACAGTCTGCTACGTTTCTACGCCTATTTCAGATTGAATTGTATGTCTTTTTGGTTGTTGCAATGGTATCTATCCCATTTCATAAGCATGATGAGATTGAAATTACGGAATCATATCACTTTGCGTCTTACTTATTGTCTGCAAATGCTTGTAGCCCTAATGTGAATTCTTTGTAGTGTTCCTGTAGGAAATGTTTCACATCAAAAGTATCTCATTATCATTTAAATCAATTTTAGGATGAGCTGATGGCTGAATTAGAAGAGCTTGAACAGGAAGAGTTGGACAAGCAGTTGTTGGAAGTGAGTGGTCCAACGGCCGACGAACTGCCTTCCGTTCCCACTGCAGAACCTGCTGCTGCCTCCAAGGGTGAGTCTTATTTTAAGGATTATTGAATTGCTATAGATAAGAGCTTCAGTGAATAATATATAGATGAGTCTTATTATAGGAAACTTATCAAAAGTACTTATGCAGTGTCAGTTTAACTTTTTATGGCCTGTGATTTTAGACCATTCTCCAACTTATCACTAATTAACTACTGATGTTGTAGCGATCTCAGAAAACCAAAAATGAACATGTTAATCTGATTTTCACTAAGATTAAGATAAAATCTAGCAGTATCAATTAGCCGTAAAGTGTTCATACCAGCATTTATCTAACAAGTTCATTTTAGAGTAGTTTTGAGATCCCTTACTCTATACAATCACACATGAAGTGCAGTTAAATACAGTTTTAATTAATTAGTCAATAATTCTTCTGTCAACATAGATAGTATCTGTAAAATTTAAATTTTTATTTCACTTTAAATTTATTTTAATGAACAGGTAAACACAAGGCGGAGGATGAT
Organism: Alitta virens; assembly: GCA_932294295.1. Classification (NCBI taxonomy): domain Eukaryota; kingdom Metazoa; phylum Annelida; class Polychaeta; order Phyllodocida; family Nereididae; genus Alitta; species Alitta virens. The sequence goes on from OW028582.1 coordinate 36,645,086, forward strand.
GAATTGAGAGAACTTGAGATGTGGGCTTCGTAAACCTGTCAACTTGCGACTTGCTTTTTAAACCAGCCTAGGATTTTCAAATTTCTTCGTAATTACCAATGAGTAACGGTTGTCCTGTGTTTATCTCTTGCACTGTTGAACGAAAATGTACAAAACATTATGCCGAAATAATTGAATTGTCACAATATACAGTAATAAAAATGCTATACAAGGTTGCAATATATCTAGTGGTCGTGGTGAACATTCTTTTGTTGGATAAGCAGAGTTAATATATGTATTATAGGAGAATGTTGTAACGACCCTGGAAAAGTAGATTTAAGTAGATATGTGTAAGATGTATTGTGTGAACATGCTTTATCTAACTATTGTATACAATTATAACTATTTTATGCCGTGAATGAAAAGTACTGATACCTATCTTTACGCTAAAAAATATTAAAAGTTTTTAAGTAGCACTTAAGAAGTTATGTATGCCTTGTGTATGATAAGGTTTTGTAAATCGATTATCGAGAGCACCAAATGCTTAAATTGAAGAGATGTAACACGCTTAATTCATGCAAGACTTTCACCAAAATTCTGCATAATTTGTTGAGCATTGGTTGCAAATTAGGTATGAAGTAAATACCATGGCAACACATTTCTAAAAGGAACGGTCAGTTGGGTGTTGCTTACTACGAAAGAGGACATCTGTGACGAGCAGCAAATTAAGATGTGGCAATGATTATGTTAATCAGTGGTCATTGTCTTTGTGGTGTTAGGAACTTGCCAGCTCAATGTTTGTGGAACCTTCTAGAATTTCAAGCCCACGCATCTGACTTGACCTTTATGTTTTCTTCTTAATTCGGCACAATTTTTTGTAACGAGATATTATGAAAAAACTGGTTTGCTTCCATTTTAAGTTGTCACATTAAGTTGAAATGATCAAAAAGTATGTGATCGATTTTGATGGAAAAAAGTATATACTTGCTTTTTATTTCCTTTGTTTATTCCACTGTACCAGTGTGGGTACTTGACTTGTGATTTGCAATGGGAGTGTATGTTATTTGATAATACAAATGTACTGTAAATATACTTCTTCCTAAATAAATAGCAACCTTTTGTTAAATCATCTGATGGTTTTGCCGCTTACCTAATTTGTGAATAATTTAATATATAAAGACGTATAGCTTTGTTATTAAGTTTGTACTTCAGACGGCTCTTACAAACTTGTGGGCTGACTTATCTAAGTGTAAATTTTTTGCCAATTAACCTTCATGTTATGGAATGGCCCATTCTGGTCTGGTTACGCTGATTGCTGGCTACATTCACTAACTGTAGTAGCCCCGATCTGTGGCGGTTCTGATGGCTTTGATGATGGTCAGGAGCTAAGCCAGCAGAGACCAAAGAGAAGAGATTTGCCAAAAAACGTTTGAAGCGCTTAAAAAATACATTTTATTATATATATATATATATATATATATATTCATATATTGGAACACTGCCTAGTTGATTGCTAGCTCAACTGAAGTCAAGTTCAAGTTTATTGTATCCAAACAAGCTAGCTGGTGATTGATTTTAATTAGAATATGTGTTTCTTCCAATGACCAGTGGTGGCGCTGCGGGCGTAGATTTTTTCCCACTAGGTGTCGCAAAAGATGGTTGCACCATTGATATTTACGCCAAAGGTGAGCAGGCTGAAGTTCACTCCATTCAATCAGTGCCGGATGAGTATGCAAAGGTGATATGTTGTACTAAATAGGTTGTGTGTGTGTTCTTTTTCAATTGGGTGATTCTAGTTCAATTGACATTGCTTTGTCATACTGTAATAGTCTGTATGTAGCCTTGTTAATTTGGTGGTATCTTGCTTGTGTAATGCCTAATGGTAATATACACTAATATGGACTTTAAAAACGCATAGATAAAACCAAGAACTTCTATATGTAGAAGTTCTTGGTAAAACATGTTGTACAAACCCGAGAGAATCGTTTTTAAAGTCCATTAGTGTACATTAGATAGCCTGGCCTTTACCTCAACAGACATTGAGTAATATACATGGCCCATGTCATGGATTTGTGTAAATGAATGAAACATGATCACATGTTACTAATTGTTTAATTGGCAAGCAATATGGAAAGCTATTTATTGAAATTGTATGCTAATAAGATTTTTACCCTGACACAATAATATCGTAGGGCAGCAGTTTTTTTCTTCAATTACAACACCCGTAAGCAAAGTTGCGGGCCTGTAGCCGCTGGCAAGTTGCGGGCATTAATGTCCCATGTCCTGGGCTGACAGGGGGATCTAAAATTCGGAATGTAAAGCATGATAGATATTTATCCCTCACCTACATTCTTTATCTATCGGAATATGTGGATTTCGACTCATTATTTGCTAGTAAATTGAAGCCATGGCCCTTTACACCCCCTCCCCCCCCAATGGATCCGCCGGTGTTTCATACCTAATTGTGTTCATGTGTGAATTAACCTTTATTATGAACAGCTGCAGATGAAGGCACCATGACATGTCAAGCTTATGCAGGTTGCATGGTATCACAATGAAGTTGACTAAAGACCATATTCGGCAGAGGCTTGCAAGGTTCGATTCACCTGAATATGGATTTGCATCTTTTGGCAAACATTTCCCAGATTCAAAAAAGGCTGCGGTCCTCGTTCCTTTGCTTGTCCGCAATGATGACGTGCACGTGCTCCTGACATTGAGGTAATTACATATATATATGCGGATCCAGGGTTTGCAGTAAGGGGGCCACGACCCCCCTTTGCAATTAAAATAATGACCAAACCAAAATTAATTGCATTTACGCAAGAAGAGCTTTGCATTTTTGGCACTTAATTGCTATCATTGCACCAGTCCCCCCCCCCCCCCCCTCCCCATCACAAATTCCTGGATCTGCCCCTGAATGGTTAACTTAAATCTTTTTTTGAGTGCTCTAATGAAAGTGTATCACGGATATATGCATTGATGCATGCATTGATTTTTTTTATTAATTTCAGGTCTTCGCACTTACGAACTCACAGTGGTGACGTAGCCTTCCCAGGGGGAAAGAAAGATGACTGTGATTCTGACGAAATTGTTACTTGTTTGAGAGAGTCTGATGAAGAGATAGGTTTGAAGCAGGATCAGGTTGAAATAGTATCTCACATGCCGGGCTATGTATCGAGGCATAATGTGTACATCTCTCCGGTGATTGGGTTCATTCCTGAATATTTCCAAGGTGTAGCTAACGAAGAAGTTGAGACAATATTCTCTTTGCCCCTTCGTCGGTTTTTGTCTAATAAAGGACACCAATCATTCGATTTTACTACTGAGGCTTACAAGGGAAAAATTCATAAGTTTCATGATGAAATCAATGGTAAGGTGGTAGCTACATGGGGCCTTACTGCCTCAATGTGTGTCGGCCTCGCTGTTGCTGTGTATGGGCGTTTTCCAGCCTTTAAATTTGCTCATGGAGAACTAGATGTGAATGACCCTTTCAAACACCAAAGAATGTATCTTGAAGGTTTCCTAGAAAGGCACAGCAATGAACTTAAACATAAATTGTGACATAAAACGCCACCATTACAAAGATGATTCAAGCATTGTAAGGTAGTGTTAGGCGTTACGCAATGTCTTTTTTGATACGTTTAGTGTCAACTAGACTGTTAATACTGCAGACCGCGAACTACAAACTAAAAAAGTTACGCTATATTTTTATACATTTCTTTATGTAAACAATGATTTATATTTAATTTATTAATTTCTCACAAAGGTGAATGAAATTTGAATGCTTTGTACCATGTAAAAAAAGGCTTTAATAAAGTACAGCCTGGGAATTTCATCTTTGCTTGTTCTTTAAATGAAATAACATTTTTACTATGCAAAAGAAGACAATTCCCACACTAACAAGTAGCTGATACCATGAACCCTTTAGATTATGTTTCGTTGATTGAACTATATTATATATCAATAATTTTTTGTTGACAGCCCCGGCCTGAAAAATGGTACCCGGTCTTCAGTGCAATGACACCATCAACTCCAGTTGTGATCCTGGGGTTAAACACTGGTTGCGCTAGACGGCACATTCCATGTGCCATTCTAGTTAATTATGCAGTCAATCAGAGAAAATTTTATTGTGTGTTTAAAAAAAAAAATTATTCTGTGAAATGGTACATGGTCAAAACACTTAAGTTTGAAGTTTTTCACTTTGAAAACTTCAAAGTTGTGTTGATTTTATAATATGGAATAAATGAAATTGCTTGTCATTAACGGATCTGAATATCATTTACAAAGCTTTCAGCAACTGGCTTAGAACAAATTTCATACACACAGGAATATGGAGATGCCCTATGTGATTGTAATGGGTTATGAAACTGCTTCATGGAGCATGTGACTCTCATTTAATGAAGTAGTTGGACTAGTGTCTTAGCTGATCTGACCCAAATTTAAACACTCAGAAAGTGTGACATTACAAGCATGTGAATATCATTTAGAAAACTTTCCAGAACTGGCATAATATTACGATTAAGTTGGTTAACAAACCATATGGGGTTGTGTGGGATACGTTATTGAAATGTGTTATCAAACTGCTTTGTTATAGAGCATGTGACTTTCATTCAAAGGTAATGTATCGGATCTGAAACAAGTGGAAACTGCTTGGACAGTTTGATTTAACGAGCATGTGACTCATTCTAAATGTTATTTCTCAACTGGCGATTATGACATGAATTCTAAATTTATGTCATAATATAAGTGTATGTTCATTATTACTATTAGATAAAAACTGATGAATTATATTAATTGAAAAAAAAAAACGGTGAATGCAGTCTTATTTGGTCTTCTCTGATAACATGACCTGTTGGCTTGAGATGTCTTGAGTTTGTGGATATCAGTTTAGCTGGTCTTCTTTATTATATTCCTGTAAGGTGTTGGCTTAGACGTTGCCAGGGTTAATATTTGCATTAAGATGTTTATGGCCTGTTTTGTGGCTAATGGACTGCAGCGTCTGGAACATTCTTGGTCTGGTGTTTCCTGATACATGGTGCAGTCAAGTTCATGACATTTGATTGTGGGTGGAACTGTGTGTTGGCTAGCAATTTCTCTGCGGACAATTGGTAGAGCTAATCTGGACCTGCTGCTGATTGCATTACATCCTTCTGTGCTCTTCTGTACTGTGTCCCTACCAGCTTCTGACAATTTTCTTGACTCATTAGTGACAGGGTGTAAGAATTTAGTATATTTCTGCCACAACCTTCGACAGTACCTAGTCCAATCCAATTTACAACTAGCTGACACATGTCCTGATCTCAGACAATTGAAACACAAGCGATTGTCATGCATACTTCCTTCTCTCAGTAGGATTCATCTGTTTAAACTTGTCAGAACCAAACAAACTGTGAGGTCCATTACACAATTCACATGTCCTTGAGACAAGAGGTAGAGTAGCAGAGCCACCTGACTGACCTGAACAACCTGATCCTACTGACAAATGCTGTGCTCTGTCGCCTAGTATCTGGCCTAACATTATTTGCAAGTAACTCGCTATACACCGGGTCATTGGCATCTGAAGCCGCATTTTCCACAAAGTTAGCTTGATCAAGTACATCATCAGATGGCCTATCACCTCTGAACAGCCACCTTGTTCTAAGAAACATCGTCAACCTGCTGGAAATAATTTGAACCATGCAACCCATCGCTTTTTGACCTAAGTTTGAGATGTTTTGCCGTATAAGGAATATCGATACAAGGTGAGTTCTGAACGGATATTTTTACAAACTACTACAGAGGGTGTCGTAGTCAAAATATACCATGATGACACCTAGTGTGTAATAACCAAACTAATTGGTGCCAAATCTCCCTCGTCCCTTGTATGCACTGGTCTTTCTAATAACTCGCACAAAACATCAAGGGATAAGTAAAAAAGGATCGTTGAATAGGCGTCCCAACGCCGTTGCAACGCGTGTTCAATGACATTCACGAAAATATTACCTGCTGCAGTTGGTGGAATTCGACGGTAAAGTTGTGCTGACATAGTATCGGCCAAAAGAAAACATTGGCACCAGTTTCACAGTAAGTAGCCGAGGGCGGGGGCCTAGCTCAGAGGTAGCGCTCTGGGCTTCCAACCGCTGGGTCCCGGGTTCGATTCCCGGTCGAGCTTAAGTTGGATGGCTGTTTCCTCCTACGTCTCATTGCCATGGTCCCTGCCTGTCCTAATTAGCCCAACTGGTGCAAAAATACAGGACGTAAAGCCCTAATCACAAACAAACAGTAAGTAGCTCCTTGTAAAAAATAAATTAGGTGCAGGAATCGCACTACTTCGTGCGCAGACGTATGGAAGCATTTCCCTCCCTGTTTTCAGGGGAGCGGCAAATCGGTTATGAGAAAGGCCGGTGCTTCGCACTGGATCGTAGTGCTGCCTATTGGCAGAAACTGCCCTTGTCCTTAAGTAGTAGTAGTAGTAGTGGTATTGTTTAACGCCTCATCAGCACCTGAGTGGGCTATGTAGAGGCTCTCTAGGGTAAGATTGATCATCCATAGTTGGTAGTAGAAACCAGAAGCATGCAAAAAATAATAAGTGTCTGCGTTGGATAGCTGGAGCAGCTTGTGCAATGCGCACTGTCCTGTTTTAGCCACTGGGGATAGAGGACTTCACCCCAAGTGTTTCCACCCTCGCCGCATGGAGGCCCAGGACCTTCGAGGGTTATTTCCTTTGTCCTTAAGACAAACGTAAAAGGAACTACCATAAACCTTTTAACAGAACAAATATTCTGTTATGTTTGGTAGGAGTTTCATTCGAAACCAGAGGTCACTTTTGTACAATGCATACTGCCTGTCCTAATTAGCCCAATTGGTGCAGAAATACAGGACGTAAAGCCCTAATCACCCACCCTTGTGCAATGCATAATATCAACACCAGGTGGCTTGAGTCTATCAGTAGATCTTAATGTTATTACATCCCCCTCGTCACAAAGAAGTGTCTGAATTTAGTTAATCTGGAATGCTTAATTGTGACTATGAACTGTAACAATATGTAAAATGTTATCCTCAATCTAAGAAGTCAATGTTCAAAGAATCCATACAGCAATATAGAATCATACTATACTCATCTTAGGGCGGGGGCCTAGTTCAGAGGTAGCACTCTGGGCTTCCAACCGCTGGGTCCCGGGTTCGATACCGGTCGAGCCTAGGGCGGGGGCCTAGCTCAGAGGTAGCGCTCTGGGCTTCCAACCGCTGGGTACCGGGTTCAATTCCCGGTCGAGCCTACGTTGGATGGCTGTTTCCTCCTTCGTCTCATTGCCATGGTCTCTGCCTGTCCTAATTAGCCCAACAGGTGCAGAAATACAGGACGTAAAGCCCTAATCACACACACACATCTTTTTGCCTGGCTTTTTCGTACTCTTCTTGCCATTGCCCCCTTTGTCTCCTTTTGAGGGTTTTGTTTTTCGTTCTGTTCACATTTCTGCTCACATTTGACGTGCCAATGGCCCCTTATGCCACACTTTCCACACCTGTCTCTATAGGCTGGGCACTTGCCATAAAGGTGCTTTCCACCGCAATAACGACAATCAGTGATAGTCTTCTTTATCTCCTTGACCTGCACATTTGAGGAGTCTGTCTGCTTGAACAACTTCATGTGCAACTCAGCTGTGTGTTCTACACGTATTCATGGCATCCTCTAATTTAAATCTCCATCCAACTGTTTTCAAAAGGTCATGCCTCGACTCAGAGTTTCGTTTTCCCACAATGAGAAGGTCAATCAACCGATCAACAATGTCTTTAAATTTGCACTTGAGGGCTAAAGCCTTGCTTCTGACAAAGAATTTCATCAATAGTTTCACCTTCCTTCTGGCGGAATTCAGTCTGGTTTAACCGATGAATGCGGAAGTTTTTAGATAGGCCAACTGGTGGCTCGAATTTAGTCCAGACCTCTGAGGGATCCTTCAGATCATCTTTGCCTAATGCCCAAGACTTGGCTAATTCCTCACCACGAACTCCAGCCTCGATTCCCGGTCGAGCCTAAGTTGGATGGCTGTTCCGTCTTCATCTCATTGCCATGGTCTCTGCCTGTCCTAATTAGCCCAACTGGTGCAGAACTACAGGACATAAAGCCCTAATCACACACACACACACACACACACACACACACACGATCTCCAGCCTGGAAAATGATGTAGTTGTCCTCCTTGGGGGTCTTCTTGATAACAAACTATCTCTCGAGACGTTTGCGGTACTCAGCTAGGGCCATCTGATCATCCCCAGTATCCCTCTTCATTTCGGGACATTGAAATCTGTCTGCCTGGGCCATGAGTTTGAATTACGTTGTCACCACGTGTACACAAAAATTATCGCCCACCTATGAAAGACTTCAACAACTGCTGCAGGGACTGGTGTACCACCAAGGAATGTTACGATGGAGAGATCACCACCAAGGAACCACTTGCACACAGAGTTACACTCGATATAATGTCTTATCTCATTTTCAGGTCCGAGTTGCCTCCCTGCCACCATGTTATGTTTGGTAGGAGTTTTATTCTGAACCCGAGGTCACTTTTGTACCTTTGTCACTTAAATGCACACCAGGTAGCTTGAGTCTATCAGTAGATCCTAATATTATCACATCTTCCGTAACAATAGGATATCGCATATAGCTCCCATATTTACCATTACAATACATGGTCTCTGCCTGTCCTAATTAGCTCAATTGGTGCAGAAATACAGGACATAAAGCCCTAATCACCCACCCCACCACCATTACAATAAAAATGACCTCAAGGACATCAGTATCTCAATAAATCAATCCATCCGTATTTGAAACAATATTGTAAATAAATCGTTGAATGGTTTCAAGCAAGGCGGGGGCCTAGCTCAGAGGTAGCGCTCTGGTCTTCCAACCGCTGGGTCCCGGGTTCGATTCCCGGTTGAGCCTAAGTTGGATGGCTGTTTCCTCCTACGTCTCATTGCCATGGTCCCTGCCTGTCCTAATTAGCCCAACTGGTGCAAAAATACAGGACGTAAAGCCCTAATCACAAACAAACAGTAAGTAGCTCCTTGTAAAAAATAAATTAGGTGCAGGAATCGCACTACTTCGTGCGCAGACGTATGGAAGCATTTCCCTCCCTGTTTTCAGGGGAGCGGCAAATCGGTTATGAGAAAGGCCGGTGCTTCGCACTGGATCGTAGTGCTGCCTATTGGCAGAAACTGCCCTTGTCCTTAAGTAGTAGTAGTAGTAGTGGTATTGTTTAACGCCTCATCAGCACCTGAGTGGGCTATGTAGAGGCTCTCTAGGGTAAGATTGATCATCCATAGTTGGTAGTAGAAACCAGAAGCATGCAAAAAATAATAAGTGTCTGCGTTGGATAGCTGGAGCAGCTTGTGCAATGCGCACTGTCCTGTTTTAGCCACTGGGGATAGAGGACTTCACCCCAAGTGTTTCCACCCTCGCCGCATGGAGGCCCAGGACCTTCGAGGGTTATTTCCTTTGTCCTTAAGACAAACGTAAAAGGAACTACCATAAACCTTTTAACAAAACAAATATTCTGTTATGTTTGGTAGGAGTTTCATTCGAAACCAGAGGTCACTTTTGTACAATGCATACTGCCTGTCCTAATTAGCCCAATTGGTGCAGAAATACAGGACGTAAAGCCCTAATCACCCACCCTTGTGCAATGCATAATATCAACACCAGGTGGCTTGAGTCTATCAGTAGATCTTAATGTTATTACATCCCCCTCGTCACAAAGAAGTGTCTGAATTTAGTTAATCTGGAATGCTTAATTGTGACTATGAACTGTAACAATATGTAAAATGTTATCCTCAATCTAAGAAGTCAATGTTCAAAGAATCCATACAGCAATATAGAATCATACTATACTCATCTTAGGGCGGGGGCCTAGTTCAGAGGTAGCACTCTGGGCTTCCAACCGCTGGGTCCCGGGTTCGATACCGGTCGAGCCTAGGGCGGGGGCCTAGCTCAGAGGTAGCGCTCTGGGCTTCCAACCGCTGGGTACCGGGTTCAATTCCCGGTCGAGCCTACGTTGGATGGCTGTTTCCTCCTTCGTCTCATTGCCATGGTCTCTGCCTGTCCTAATTAGCCCAACAGGTGCAGAAATACAGGACGTAAAGCCCTAATCACACACACACATCTTTTTGCCTGGCTTTTTCGTACTCTTCTTGCCATTGCCCCCTTTGTCTCCTTTTGAGGGTTTTGTTTTTCGTTCTGTTCACATTTCTGCTCACATTTGACGTGCCAATGGCCCCTTATGCCACACTTTCCACACCTGTCTCTATAGGCTGGGCACTTGCCATAAAGGTGCTTTCCACCGCAATAACGACAATCAGTGATAGTCTTCTTTATCTCCTTGACCTGCACATTTGAGGAGTCTGTCTGCTTGAACAACTTCATGTGCAACTCAGCTGTGTGTTCTACACGTATTCATGGCATCCTCTAATTTAAATCTCCATCCAACTGTTTTCAAAAGGTCATGCCTCGACTCAGAGTTTCGTTTTCCCACAATGAGAAGGTCAATCAACCGATCAACAATGTCTTTAAATTTGCACTTGAGGGCTAAAGCCTTGCTTCTGACAAAGAATTTCATCAATAGTTTCACCTTCCTTCTGGCGGAATTCAGTCTGGTTTAACCGATGAATGCGGAAGTTTTTAGATAGGCCAACTGGTGGCTCGAATTTAGTCCAGACCTCTGAGGGATCCTTCAGATCATCTTTGCCTAATGCCCAAGACTTGGCTAATTCCTCACCACGAACTCCAGCCTCGATTCCCGGTCGAGCCTAAGTTGGATGGCTGTTCCGTCTTCATCTCATTGCCATGGTCTCTGCCTGTCCTAATTAGCCCAACTGGTGCAGAACTACAGGACATAAAGCCCTAATCACACACACACACACACACACACACACGATCTCCAGCCTGGAAAATGATGTAGTTGTCCTCCTTGGGGGTCTTCTTGATAACAAACTATCTCTCGAGACGTTTGCGGTACTCAGCTAGGGCCATCTGATCATCCCCAGTATCCCTCTTCATTTCGGGACATTGAAATCTGTCTGCCTGGGCCATGAGTTTGAATTACGTTGTCACCACGTGTACACAAAAATTATCGCCCACCTATGAAAGACTTCAACAACTGCTGCAGGGACTGGTGTACCACCAAGGAATGTTACGATGGAGAGATCACCACCAAGGAACCACTTGCACACAGAGTTACACTCGATATAATGTCTTATCTCATTTTCAGGTCCGAGTTGCCTCCCTGCCACCATGTTATGTTTGGTAGGAGTTTTATTCTGAACCCGAGGTCACTTTTGTACCTTTGTCACTTAAATGCACACCAGGTAGCTTGAGTCTATCAGTAGATCCTAATATTATCACATCTTCCGTAACAATAGGATATCGCATATAGCTCCCATATTTACCATTACAATACATGGTCTCTGCCTGTCCTAATTAGCTCAATTGGTGCAGAAATACAGGACATAAAGCCCTAATCACCCACCCCACCACCATTACAATAAAAATGACCTCAAGGACATCAGTATCTCAATAAATCAATCCATCCGTATTTGAAACAATATTGTAAATAAATCGTTGAATGGTTTCAAGCAAGGCGGGGGCCTAGCTCAGAGGTAGCGCTCTGGTCTTCCAACCGCTGGGTCCCGGGTTCGATTCCCGGTTGAGCCTAAGTTGGATGGCTGTTTCATCCTTCGTCTCATTGCCATGGGTCTGCCTGTCCTAATTAGCCCAACTGGTGCAGAAATACAGGACGTAAAGCCCTAATCACACACACACACACACAATGGTTTCAAGCAATATTAGTCAATACCTCAATCAAATACTAGTTATTGTGCTCGTAAATAAATCAATCATATCAAGCAACGTTCGTCCGTAAATCAAATCAGTGTTCGTAAATCAAACAAACAAATGTGACAATGTCCAATCAATAAATCAAGTTTTAGCTTCCATTACATTGTCTCAATAAGTCTTTGCGGTTTATGCCGTTGTCTTGGTCTGTTTGTTGTTGCTGACACACTAGTCTCTGGTAACACATTTTCAGTCATTCCATTCGTCTCTTATACGTTCTATGTACCTAGTGGTACATTCTCGGTACACCGTTGAACTTGTGTGACTACTCTTTCGCTCTCGCACTCTGAATAGTTAGTCGCCATAGATAAAGAAACTTGCACACGACTGCCCTCGAAGGTCCTGGGCCTCCACGCGGCGAGGGTGGAAACACTTGGGGTGAAGTCCTCTATCCCCAGTGGCTAAAACAGGACAGTGCGCATTGCACAAGCTGCTCCAGCTATCCAACGCAGACAATTATTGATTTTTGCCATGCTTCTGGTTTCTACTACCAACTATAGATAATCAATCTTACCCTAGAGAGCCTCTACATAGCCCACTCAGGTGCTGATGAGGCGTTAAACAATAACACTAACTAACTAACTAACTTGCACACGACTAAACAGCAACAGTATCCGCGTTCACATGTGCGGCACGAATGTGTTTAACATGTCATTTCCATGAGCGTTCATCTCACAAAGTAATCACACATGATTTAGGTGCTGCACGTTGAACAACAGTACCTAACCACCATTTCTTATTTTGCACTATCTAGAATTCTCGATCTTGACATTTATGAACTTGTCCACTGCTGAACACAGCAATGCTGAACCTACATTGCGGACCTAGAAGTCCTGCCATCACTTTTCTGACTGTTCTTATCAGCCTCTCCCATATGCCTGTCATGTGTGAGGCATGAGGGGGTTGAAGGACAACTCTACACCAAGTCAGACACCATAATTCGTGATTTTTTATTAGTCCAACTGTGACAGAGACCTGATAACTCATAGTGAGCACCAATGAAGTTGGTACCATTGTCAGACCAAATTTTTAATGGTTTACCCCTGCTAGCCACAAATCTGCGAAACCCATTGAGAAATGCATCTGTATCTACAAGATTTCTAAGTGCACTGCACACGTTGTCAAGCAAGAAAAAATGTAGCCATAACGTTTCACTTGGGATCTTGAACCTTAACATGAATAGAACCAAAGCAGTCCAACATACGAGAAACATAGTTTATCCTAAGACATCTTCAATCAAACAGTTTCCTGAAAAGTGAGCCTACCAGCTATTATAACTGGGTTCACAAATCACAATGGGTCAAATATGGAGGACACAACACTCAACATTATTTTGCTTTTTAACAACATCATGAGTAGCTACATCTACGTCAGAATGGAACTCATCACTGCTAATATTCCATTTAAACACCCAGAGCTCAACTACTAGAGCTGGGGAAGACCTCTCATTGACAGGGATATGCGACAGCACTTCAACATCATTAGATATAAATTTGGTAAGATTGAAATAACCCTTTGCCAAGAGATTTCTGGTTCCCACTACAACTCTCATAGCATCTTCTTTATCAACAATTGTCTCAGAGCATATGTGCACCTTCAAAAAAGAATGAGACTTCATTCGACAACGCTTGATGGCACCTGCATCATCAGATCAAAGAAAGCAAAGGGCATATCTGTCATACTCAGGGATTTATTACTTGGTAATACATGGCCTCTATGTCTGCCATGACTGCAATTGGGTGTTGTCGAAAATGCAACACATGAATCAACCTATTGTTAAGATCAGGCCCTTGGAAACATTGATCATTAAGTGAACGACCCATGTATTTGGCAGCACAATCGAAAACAATGCGCAACTTTTCAGGCTTCTTAGGATTAATCACAGCATCATGAGGCAAGTACCATATCCTATCATTATCACTGTCTTGGGCAGTTGAAATAACTTCTGCATACTCTTTATCAATCAACTTATTCATGTCCTCATCATATCGGTCTCTTAATCCCCTTTGATCTAGTGACACACATGTAGATTTGAGTCTAGACATGGCTTGAAATACATTGTTGACAAGTTTAGTTTCAGGTTTCCAGATGATTGGTAGCTCATAATGCCCATTGACCATTCTTACATTCTCATCCCATAGCCTTATGACTTTTTTGTCTTGAGACCAAGAGGGCATCTTCAATTTTGAAATTTTCACTATTTCCCATAATTTTTTTACATTGTCATCAAAGTTTTCACTGGTCTATTTGTCATAACAGGACCATTCACAGACCACCCTATAGCAAAAGGTTCGCTCCTTTTATCCAGTCTGGTTTGCAATGGAATGAGAGCTTCGGAATGGTCTTGCCCGATAAGGATATCATCTTGTGGGCAATCATGGAAAATGATCAAGCGAAGACCTGTCATAATTTTTAACAGGAATATTCTACACCACATACACATTAGAAAGCTTTAAGGAATTTTTTCCATCTGCTGACTCTAAGTCTAGTTCAACTAGCTTACTTTGGCTTTGTTTTTGACATGCATTTAGAGTACTCAACATGTAATTTACTTCAGTACCATCGATACCTGAGGCATCAACTAGACGTTGAGTACAAAATGTGCTTGCAGAACCAGAATCTAACAAAGCAGATGTGATCATTCACAATTTCTACCTGATTTACATGGGCGCTGCTTACATCATGATCATTACTACCACCATCTTGGTTCTTGATCCGGTCAACGTGAATGAACTTGGTGTGCTTTGCTCCACAGCCGGGCACACTGCAAACAGAAGGCTTTCTGCAATCACGAGTGACATGATTAGATAAGAGACGGTTTTCACACAGTTTGTTCGAAATCACGAAATTCAGTCGATCAGAAGGTTGCATGGTTCTGACCTTGTCACATAGCCTATGTTCTTCACCACAGCTTTGAAAGCAGGATAGACTGACTTGTCTCGTTTATGTTCTAATGCTCGGCGTTTCCACCTGTTCTTGAGGTACGGTTGTGGCCGGCCAAGGATGTCCACTGTCGATGACTGAGTATCGAACGCACTAAACGATCCAAACTGTTAAGCGTAGCATAGCTGGTCATCAGGTCATCAGCTAGAAGTTGAAGATCTTTAGGAGAGTTGACTGGTTTTTTTTGATGCACTGAAGAAGTCGGGTCAACTTGATTCCAGGGTCAACAGCTGCATGGTCAACATGTTCATCAAACACAGCCATAAAGTTATGGAACATCAGCGGGTCTCCACTAAAGGTTTCCAGCTCCAGTTTAGGCAAATTCATCAGACTCAGAAGCTCAGCACGGCTCAGTTCATCTTTACTCTGAGTAACTACATTAACTTCCACCTTCTCTTCTTTCTTTACTTCATTTTGAGACTTCAGCCATTTACTAATCTCCATCACGACATCAACATACATTTGCTGTATATCAAGTTAATAACACTCACACTCTTCTATGGCAGCTTCATTCTTAACTCACACACAATAACTCATAAATAACTATGGCAGCTTCATCTTCAAGCTCTGCATGGTAGGTGTCGTGGCTGTTTTCAAATTCAGCAAACTTCTCCTCGATTTTTGGTCACTGCTTCTGGGTCTTTTTCGGCTATCGATATTGTGGCAGGGTTGATTTCCTTGGTTAGGACTCCTTTCCTAGCTCTGCGGCTTGCTATATTTGCAGCTGACATGTGGTCATCGTATTTTACCATTTTTCTCCAGTTTTCAGTGTATATGTTTTTTGTGCGATCTCTGATTATTTCGTGAGTTTTCCTTTGTAAGACAAAAGCAATTTTTGTCAATTATGTCTACTCCACAAAATGTGGATTACTGAACATTTTTTATAAAAATACCTGATGAATTTGAATAGTTCATCGATAGCTTCTCCCTTGGCCTCCTCACTCGGCTGTTCGAACGACGTTTCAATCACCTCTTGCGGTAGGAGGGGCAGGTAGAGCAGCTGTCTCACCAACTTGTTTGTCACTCTATCATAACTGTAGGCGAGAGCAATCCCTAGCTCCTGGACCTGAAAGTAGGCAAAAACCATCATAAATACTAAATTCATTTGAATATATATGAACATTTAGATCTATAAATATTTCATCACTTCAGGAATTACAGTTTGTTCAAATATGAAAAGAAATAAACATTCAGCTATATGTATACTGTATACATAAATTAATAATTGAATTTATCTATCTATTACATAATATGCATACCTTTATCCACACTGCCTGACGCAAGTGGAAGTAGCAGCCTGCAAGGTCAGCCTCTGGAAAGACTTCCTGGCAGGCCTTCAACGTGGCCTTCTCGAAGTCCATGACAATCTTCTTCGTCACAAAAAACGACTGAAAAGAGATCCTTGATCTGGAACAGCGGAATACAAAGGAATTTTTCAACCCATATTCATTAGTGTAATCCACATAACGTATGCTTTTTACCATAGGTCATAGATATGTTGCCAATTGAAAAGTAAATTCAAAACAAATAACATTATGTTAGGCATGGTAATTTTTCTGTGTGCTCTGTTGAACAAAATATGAAAATTTCCTTTGGAAAACCTCAACGTAGTCTGCCCTGCATTGGCCACTCATCAAAATGAATGCCAGGGGGTGTTGTTTCATGCACTTCCCACTCCGAAAAAAAAAAGCAGTGTATGGAGTACAGTTGCTCGAACGATGCCCTGATGCACTTATAAGTGCCATCCTTTGCTTAAATGTCCAAATATCTGTTGTCCAGGAGAGAAACTCCTGGTGATCATGGAGTTCCCTGACCTTTGACTTCCAGTGATCGTACATCCCATTCAGTACCATTAAGGTGAAGTTTTTATGGATGGCATGACATAACGGCACTCGAAGTAATTAACAAGCTCTATGAATCCTTTGTCCTCAACGATTAAGAGCAGTTGTAAATCCATTGCGATCTTGTGAAATGATGAGATATTGTGCGAGAGCATTGATCCTTGACGTCAAAGATCTTCTTTTTATCCACAAATCCCTGAGATGTTGGTTGCTCCAAAGCCGTTGAAATCATATATTATAATTTTTATTGACAGTATTATGTCGCACATGACATATTTGTCGCAAAAATCAATACATTAAAATTCGATACAAAATTTTGCAAAATAGAGTACACTGTACAGTAAAAACTTTAAAAAGGAAAAAAAAAAAAGGCAATGTTGGATGGCTGTTTCATCCTTCGTCTCATTGCCGTGGTCCCTACCTGTCCTAATTAGCCCATCAGGTGCAGAAATACAGGATGTAAAGCCCTAATACACCACCACCACCATATCATAAGCTCATCAACAAGCATCTGTACACATTATACAATACAGGATTATGTCCTAACACATCATGTCTACAGTTTCAAGCAGTTTATATACAGTTGTTCTGGAAGATTTGTTCTGAAGTGTTATTAAGGTCACTTTTTTAAAGCATTTGCTTTGTGTTTCAGACTGGACTACTTCAGATGCTGGGGGTTGGGGGCCTAACTCAGAGGTAGTGCTCTGGGCTTCCAACTGCTGGGTCCCGGGTTCGATTCCCGGTCAAGCCTAAGTTGGATGGCTGTTTCATCCTTCGTCTCATTGCCATGGTCTCTGCCTGTCCTAATTAGCCCAACTGGTGCAGAAATACAGGACGTAAAGCCCTAATCCAACCAACCAAAACCAACCCGGGTTCGATTCCCGGTTGAGCCTAAGTTGGATGGCTGTTTCCTCCTTCGTCTCATTGCCATGGTCTCTGCCTGTCCTAATTAGCCCAACTGGTGCAGAAATACAGGACGTAAAGCCCTAATCACACACACATGCCCAAAGTATCGTAAATTTGTTCTGAAATCCATGCTATTGCCGTACTTTTGGGAACCAACGCGACTACATGTCAGTGCATATACTATCACAATAGGTCATTGTTACGTAATAGGGACCTCCCCTAAACTCATAATATCAGCTGTCTCTGGACTCCAGTGGGCCTCCCAAATAGCCTGGGGGCACTATAATTAAAAAACGATGAAGACCCTTTGATCTTAAGATATCACCGACAAGGGCCTGTATATGGGCTGTAAGCCCTCAGGGCACTATAATTAAAGGTCATTATTCAATCAACTCTGACAGCTACTCGGTATGGGGGGTAATTAAGTGAATATAAGTGATAACCAACCCATATAGCACCTACAGGACAGTGTATGAACAATAGTCTATTGTATTCCTATCCTTAATGGTCAGACACTGGTTAGGACAATACTCCATTGTCATAGAGAATTGATGAACCGTTCAGCTACAAGTCTGAACATGTTCAAGGCTCAAGTCCTCATGCTTCAGTAAATCAGGCCTAACCCTCCACCAGGGGTAGCTCCTTCATGCATCAGTAGTACCGCGCAGTTACCCCTACACAAGATCCCAATTAGTACGTCACTACTACCTATACTTCCGAAGTAGAAGGACCTCGGACATTTCTGACATCTCTAACGTCTCTCGTATCGACACACCTACTCGTACACGCACACCCACACGCATCCCCTAACATGGCTTCAGCTCAGCTTAAACCTTCAAGCAATTCTCAAGTCGTAAACATGACATGTATCCTGGGAGAGAGGACCAAGGTCATCGCTCATCCTGGAGATAAATGGAAGGCCGGTTACTTCACTTTCTCACGGTTGGCCACCTCCAGGAGCTCTTGGCGTAGTACACAACTCTCCAAGAGGGCCTTCGAGAAATTCTGCGAAAACATCGAGAACATCCATGAAGCCATCAAGAACCATGCCGTGTATCAACTAATGCTTAACAAGAAACAGCACATACTTATCAGTCATTTTAAGAGGGAAGGACAGGAAACCCTCTATTATGTCAGCATTCTACATCCTACTACAGAACACAAGAACCTGACCAACGACACCGAGATAAACCATGCCAAAACCATCAACTTATCAGTTTCTGAGTTTGAAAAACTAAAGATCAACGTGGCAGAACTTATCGAAGTCGTGAGATCTAAGGTCGAAAAAACCTGATGAACAAGAGAGCAGTCTCATCCAAGGTTTCAGATGGGAGGCCAAGGACACAGGAGAACGCTGTGACAAGATCTTCATCGACTTACTCAGATGTAAAAAAGATGCGGAAGAAGATTACATCAACAAGCACAGTGAGCAGATGCAAACCGCCCCCGTTAGCTTCAGTATCGAATCTTTCTACGAATACGAAACAGTACACATCAACCGCTCTAGCAAATTGGAACTCATAGAACACATGGTTTATCGTACCCTGCAAATGGAGCTCCTCGCTATGTCAATCGACATCCCTATTACCCCTCCGAGTTACCGAGAGGTTGATACAGCCATCCATACCATGGATACGAGCTTCATACGTCAAGTCGTGAAACAGGCACTTATTCAGCTCAATTATCGCAATGTATACATGGTCAACAAACTGATTGACATTTTCTTTTACACTCAAGGGATGGATCAAGTGAAAGAGACTCTCACGAGACATAAAGTCTCACCCTCTTGTCTACCTTTCGCTCGGCTACTTAATGGTAGCTACCAAGTGATAACTGAGAGTATGAAAACTCTTTGAACATGTAAACAAGAAAAATAAAAGAGGAACGGCCTCATTTCAAATTGAATGTTTTTGTTGCGTTTCTTTTTATCGAATAGAGTTTTTAATAACATCTACATATTTATAAGAATTGAAAACCACTGAGACATAAGTGAATTATAATTACCAGTTAAAAGTATTTATTGTTAATTAGTAGTAAACAAGGATATATATCAAAGTGAATTTAAGACAATGTAGATTCAATGAAAAGAGTTAAAAGTTTATACAAATGTAGGGATAAAAGATTTAGTAAACAAAGATTTTCACAAATTAAACTATATCCCCTAAGTTTAGTCAATCAACACTTCATGAGAACAATACAACATGCGTATCATCAGAAAAAATTTAAATAAGATATCACACCGGATACAACCTATCACATTAAGATATCACAACAGATATAACCTTTTGCATTAGGATTCACTAGAAAATGGGTAAAAACTATATTACATAATTTAAAACAACTTTTATTATACATTGTTAATACAGCATTTATATCACAAGAAAGAAATCACATTATACAAGGGTTATCACAAGAAGCTATCACTAGATAAATATCAATATAACTGTTTATATCACACGCACACATTTTTGCTATGCTATATTACATCACATAAGGGTTATCACGAAAAGCTATTACTAAATAAATATCACCGTTTATAATACATGTAGTCATGACTAGATAAAAACAGAGGAGAAAGAGTATTTTGAAAACAGTCACTATGATTGAATGTTTGAGTAATGTAAAAAACAAAACAAAAAAAAAAAAGTCGGTGTTATATAAAAGGATAAGTTAACTAGTAAGGGGGAAATAATAATAATAATAATAATAATAATAATACAAGAAGGGGGATGTCAATGATTAATAGCCGTAAGGCAAGGTATCAAAACTCTTAGGGATTAATTGCCTCTTACTGTAGGTTACCCTGTACCTTTTTATTTCCTCTCTATTAAAGAGGCGGAATTTGGCTTTATCCCTAGCAATTTTAGTGTATCGGGCGCATATGAAGGGATCTTGGTCATCTGGTAAGGGATGGGTGTCGGGGTCAGCCCAAAAGAGAACCAATGAGGTAATACTCTGGAAGTCCAGCTTCAGAGCATTCTCATGGTTCAAAGTGAAGCCTTTCAGTTTGACCACCTGTCTACCCATGTTTGTTATGTAAGCGTAGGATTTGGGGCCACTACTTACAAATTTAGTAATGTGCTCCCCCTCCTTTAACTCATCCGTCCATTGACCAAGATGATCCCCCATATCGGGCGAGTACTCGGTCACACGGTCATCGTATTCGTAAACTGCGGAGTCCGTATCGAAATAGATGACACGTCTCCCTAGACCGAGTAGCACCTTATACAACCGCCGTCTGGCATTAGAAGTAGTGAATGCGGCAATAAACACATTGACATGCGACATTTCTGGTAAAAACCCATCCGCATTGTCATACTGTACCAGACAGCGGTCACGGGCAATAACATTGACATCCCTAGGTTTTAATGATGGATTCAATAATATTTTAAAAAGGTCAACCCCACTACCCACTAATTTGTGTACTCTATGATTGTTGGACTCCCCAAACTTACCCCAGAAACTATTCAATAAAAGTTTATTAGTAGCCCTCTTCCCCGAATTATATTTAATTGCCTCCTTATCTAGTACAACACCTTCCACCTTCTCATACTCGGTCACGTATTCATCCTTCTCAGCTGTACTCATATCTGCTGAGGGCCAACCCGAAGCCTCCTGTTTACCCTTGAGGAACATGTCGACGTATTTAGTGAACAAACCTGAACCCTCCACTTCTCTGTCATATTTAGCTTGTTCCTCAAAGTGGTAAACTTCGTACACTCGGATAACCTCATAACCCACATTCAACGCATCTTCTAAGTCTATAGTGGTCCAGGTACCCACCAGGTCTCTCTCCTCATTCGAGCACCTGCACTTAACCTGGGAGCTATCTCTGGCGCACTTCTCACAAAGAGGGAACAGGAGTTTCCCGTTGCACCTGACAGGTAGACAGGGATGATAAGACCTCTTGGGGGTCTAACACGAGTCTGTACCATTCCAAAATATTGGCTTATGTCGGTGCTTTCAGGGTTGCATATGACCTGGGGTATGCCTACCGGAAAGACATCATTTTTAAGGACCATAGGGTAAAGAGAGCAAATGTCTGCCTATCTTTTTTCCATTCTTTGACTCGTGATAGAGCTTCGCCGCGTTGGTACGTCCGCCATAAAAACGCTGGCGAGGATCGAGACGAGGGAGCAAGTCTAACTCTTCGGAGAGGATCTGTAGCTCATGTTCTTCGCGGAGTCAGTTTTTGAACTCGCACTCCCAGATCACTCTCACTTCAAGCTTAAGCTCCTCCCTCAACCATCTCAGACGGCTCATAGTTTGGTTATACAACGAGTCAAGGCTCTCTCCTGTGTGTGGGTGCTTCACTTTCACCTCCTCAGTGACATCTCCATAGCACTGGCGGCAGCCGTGATACACACAACCAAGGAACTCCCAGGCTGTTTCTTTTCCTGTCTGGGGGTTCCTATGGTAGCCATCTAGCTTAAGCCATCCTTTTCCCGATTTGGTACGAACACGATGCTCTCCTCCATTTCTAGCATGTTGAATGGTGACATTCAAACGGCGAGCCTCGTGCTCCATCCAGAGGATAGAGGATCTACTGTGGGTGTCTAACCCTCCGAATCCGCAAGCGGGCATACGGGCTATAGGTGTTGACACAAAATTTCGGTTTTTGATTTCGACAAAGGCAGGATTAATCTCCCCTCCCTCTCCATCTACTAGCCTCATTTGGTCATTCTTTAGATAGCCAGTGACGGTACGACCGTTGACCAACTCCACATCGTACTTCTCAGCAAGGAAAAGGTACCTGTAGGTGATCATGCACACGCTTGCAAGGGTATTATACTGAAAGGGGTCTATGCCCACCCTCCTCGTTACTCTCTCACTCCCCTCCGCAACATCCACTACATCTTCACGTGACGTTATCGACAGTAACCAGTTCCTAAACTCGTTACAGCTTTCGTGAAGAATATTTACGTCATCCTCACAATAGGCCAAAATTTCCTTACGGAAATTGAACTGCTTGCCCTTCTGTTCCTTGTACCACTGAAGGAACTCTTCACGAGCTCGAGGTTTCATGGCATTAACCCTATAACAGTAGGGATGAGGCATGGGTCCGACAAAGTCCCACATGTTCTTCTGGTTAAAGAACACTGGGAAATACCCCTTACGTACGTCCGAAGGACCCGGTATCGGTTCATCCATTTGGGTGCCTAAGGGACCTGCAGAGGGACCTGGAGTGGGATCTACCCCTTGTCCAATACTGTCTCTCGTGACCTCACTAGCGGAAGAAAAACAAAAATTAGAAAATATAGTTAAGTCTTTTATATCATAGGTGTAGGAGTATGTAAAAAAAAAATTATCTATAGCTATGTAAGTATCAGACTAAAGAATGAAAGAAACGACTTACCTCGAGACATCAAAGACCTCAACGACCTCAGGGTCCCTAGACTCGACACCTACTTCTTTATCATTATCCTCTTCTTCAATTTCTTCACCACCAACCACTCTTTCATTTTCATCGTCCTGTGTATTTACCACACCACTGGTATTGAGAAAAAAAGTAGTGATATTTATACTTTTTACTTAAGGTGGGGAAAAGTGACATAGTGATATTAAAGAGATAGAATAGAAGAACCCTTAATTATTACTTACATATTCAGGAGAAGACGTTTAGCCTCAGCATCTGTGTCAAGTCCTCCGTCCTCTCTCTTCCTTTTAGTCGACAATGCTCTGGCTACTCTACTGAGTTCAATGAGCTTCTTAGCGTGAAAGACTAATTGTTGGTGGACTTTCTAAAGTAAGCAATAAAGCGTAATTACCGATGGGTGTCTTGATAGTGAGGTTGAGAGAAAAAATAAAACGAAGAAACAAACTTTTTTATACTTAAATTCTTAAATATCCCTACCTTACTAAGAGCTAACTCAGAAGAAACTAGTTCCTCATCATCAACGTCCATCGGTTGATTTTCTTCGAATGGTTCACTCCCATAAGAAGCTGATGTAGGAAGCGGACGAGGCAGAGTAGGTCGAGTCGGCTGAGTAGGTCGAGTAGGCCGAGTAGGCCGAGTAGGCAGAGTATTCAGTACATTCGATGTCTGAGCAGTGTCAGGTACCATAGCAGGTGCCGTGACAGGTGCCGTGACAGGTGCCGTTGCAGGTCTCGTAGCCGGAGTGGTAGCGGGTGTCGTAGCGGATGTAGTGACCGGTGCCGTTGCAGGTGTCGTAGCCAGTGTTGTAGCCTGTGCTTCCATTACGGGTACAGGTACAGCTACAGACTCACATACAACATCAGCTGGTGCATCCTCCGTATCTTCAGTATCATCGAACGTGAAACCATTTGAAGAGTTCTCTTCCTCTCCTTCTCCCTCACCCTCTCCCCTCTGAGAAGAACACAGCTGCTTGAGAAGCCTTAGCTCGTGTATGAGATCATCTGCCATTCTGAAAGGAGGAAAAAAATGATAATTAAGAAAAGGAAATCAATATGAGTTATGATTCTTCGGACGTATCCGGTATATTCAAATTCGAGAGCCCCTCTTCAACTATGATCATCGGACCGTCCATGGCAGGGAAGACTGTTCCAACTCTCGACATACTACGAAACGCTTCAAAAATGTATACAGTACCTCCCAAGAACATAATCTACGCGTACGGAGTGTATCAGAAGGTTTTCACTCGATTGGAAACGGAACTGAATAATATCACATTTCACGAGGGACTACCTACCAAAGAAATGATCGAGAACTTAGGTTCGGAAGAAGAGGAAGACCACAGCCTCATGGTTATAGATGATCTCATGGATGAGATATGTAAATCTGCCGAAATGTGTGCCCTATTCACACGAGATGTACACCATCGACGTATTTCTGTCATAATGATTACCCAAAACATTTACCATCAATCAAAGTATTCTCGTACTATCAGCTTGAACACTAGTTACTTAATATTAATGAAGACCTGCCGAGACTTGCAGCAAATACACCACCTTTCTCGTCAGATGTTCCCGAGCACTCCTAAAAACATGGCTGCCAGACAGTGAGGTTCATGTGAGGACTGCTCCTGCAAAAACTCAGCTTTCATTCCTCTGAAGACCAATGCCAAGCAATAATTTCAGCAGATTATGGTGCTAACGCGACAGGCAACTCATGCATCTGAAAATTCCACACAAGAAGAAGCCACGACTCAAGAAAATAGCCAAGGATTGTACAAATGCCCTCTGGACACTTTGGATATCAATATGGCTACCGATGAAAACACCACTGCTCCAATGCAACAGCCAGAATGGTTCAAAGAGGCGATAGAAAAACTCTCTAACATTGATATACTTGGCGATAAACTTGCAAATATCAGTAATAAGCTGGATGAAGTGAAGGATTCCGTAAACTTTGCATGTGAATCCGCTAAAAATGCAATTGAAAGAGCAAGCAATGCAGAAAAAATTTCAATTACACTGCAAAATGAAAATTCTCAACTCAAAAATGATTTTGCTTCAATGCAAATTAGACTTGTTCAAATGGAGTGTCAATCACGTTGAGACAATTTGATATTTAATGGCATTACGGAAAAGATAGGCAAAGAGACGTGGGAAGATTGTGAGACTTCAGTAAAAGATATTTTGTGCAAAACTTTGGGCATTAATGGTGCCCCTACCATTAAATTTGAACGTGTCCACAGATTAGGCCCAAAAAAAGCTGACAAAACAAGACCAATAATAGCAAGATTTTCAAGCTTCAAAGACCGTGAATTGATATGGAAAAGCCGACATAAACTGTCAAAATCAAACTTTAGTATACTTGAGGATTACCCGGTTGAAATTCAAAATGAGCGCAAGCTGCTATTTCCAATCCTCAAGGTGCTAAAAACTCTGGATCATGTTGAGTCTGCTTCATTGAAACTGGACAAACTACATAAATGGAAAGTGGTACACATTAAAAACACTCCACAAACTGCCTGCCAATCTCAAGGTGCAAACTTTATTCACCAGAAGTGAAAATGGTGTAACTCTCTTCTGCTCCAAGTACTCACCTTTAAGTAACCTGTATTCTGAGGCAGAATTCACTATTGATGGTGAGCACTACATTTCTACTGAACAATATATTCAGCACGCAAAAGCCACACTATTTCATGATGACCTTACTGCTGTCAAGATAAAAGCTGAAACTAACCCCTACACAATAATGGGACTAGGCAAAATGGTGAAGGGCTTCAAGTCAGCTATATGGAAGAAAGATGTGCGTTCTGTCCTGAAGAAAGCATGCTCAGCTAAATTCCACCAGGTGGCCTTTGCTAGAGAGACCCTGTTGGCAACTAATAATAACCTGATTGGAGAGGCTACTCTTGACAAAACCTTCGGAATAGGGCTGCACCTTACAGATGAAGCTGCCAAGGACCCTTCAAACTGGTTGGGAGAAACTACTTTTGGCAATATCCTACAGGAAATTCGAAATGAACTGAAAAAACACTTTACCAAATGATTTCTGTAATTTGGATTTCCCTCAAAAATTGACCAAACCCCCCCTATTTCATATTATTAAACCACTTGACAACATCGCGAAATAACAGAAGAAAAATTAAAACATATTCTAATTCCTCCGAGGCCAAAAGTAACTTTAAAAATGAAATTCTACTTACATGTGATACTCAAAACTTTGAAAACTCTCCAAACACTGACCCAAATACAAATTATAATAAGTTAGATCAAATATTACAAAATGCACTAGATAAACAAATGCGGAGTAGAATGATGAAGTATAACAAACATAAACACAAGAAAGGCTCATGGATTACTAAAGGTATAATTCGATCTAACAAATTCAGGGATAAACTTTATAAAACACTGAAGTCAACTGATATTAATTCCGAAAGATATAATACATACAAAATAAACCTACAAACTTACAACCGCATACTAAAACAAAATATACGTTTAGCAAAAAAGACATATTATCATTCTTGTTTTGAAAAATTTTAAAAAGACATCAAGAATACATGGCTAACAATAAAGAATATTTTGAATACACAACAAAATGTCAAAGAATTTCCTAAGTACTTTCTCATAGATAATATTAATGTTAATGACCCTAAATTAATTGCAAATAAATTTAACGATTACTTCATAGAGATAGGTCCCACTCTAGCTGAATCCATAGTGCCACCAACTAGAAAATCATTTAATGACTATCTTACGAATCCAGTACACACTAACTTTGAATTTAAAGTGGTCACTGAAAAAACTGTTAAAGAAATTATAGAAAACCTAAAACCTAAAACAAGCTGTGGGGTAGATAGATTATCCAATAAATTACTAAAATTTATAAAAGATGAAATAGCCAAACCATTAACCATGATCATTAATCAATCATTACAAACTGGTATATTCCCTGATAAATTAAAAGTAGCCAAAGATTTGCCTATACATAAGAAAAATGATGACAATATTCTGGATAATTATCGTCCAATATCAGTTCTTCCCACCATCTCTAAAGTATTAGAAAGAATAATGTATAATCAAATATATAATCACTTCACTGAACTTAAACTTTTCTTTGACAGTCAATATGGTTTTAGGACTAAACACTCAACAGAACTTGCGGCACTTGAATTAATTGATAGAATAGTTGTTAAAATGGACCAAAATAAAATCCCTCTAAATATTTATCTAGATCTATCCAAAGCTTTCGACACCATAAATCATGAAATTCTTATATATAAATTAAAACATTATGGTATTATTGGAAACTCACTAAATCTACTTAGAAGTTATTTAACAAACCGTAAACAACATGTTGAATTAGGAGAAACTACATCTAATTATTGTAGTATAACGACAGGAGTTCCACAAGGCTCGATCTTAGGCCCTTTACTTTTTATAATTTATTTAAATGATTTAGTTAATGCAACAGACAAATTTTATCCAATAGTATATGCAGATGACACTGCCCTCTCTACAACACTAAATGCTTTTAACTCCTTAAATGAAAATGCTGAAGTAGAAATAAATCAAGAACTTAATAACATAAATGATTGGTTTAAGCTTAATAAACTCCCTTTAAATCCAAATAAAACAAAGGCCATGTACTTTCACTCTCCAAATAAAGTTGTAAGACCTATGAACTTAAAAAATGACAATACTGACATTGAATTTGTCACTCATTTTAATTATTTAGGTATCATAATTGACACACATCTGTCGTGGAAGTCACACACCAATATGATATCCCAGAAAATAGCAAAAACAATTGGTATTATGTGTAAAATGAAAAAGTTTGCCCCTTCAATTATTTTACAAACAATATATAGTTCACTAATAACTCCTTATTTAAATTATGGAATTTTAACATGGGGCACTCAAGCATCAAAATTATGTAAGTTACAAAAAAAGGCTGTCAGAATTATTTCAGACTCAAAATATAATGCCCATACCGACCCACTTTTCAAAAAATTTAATGTTCTGAAGGTAACAGATCTGTGTGCTCTGCAGGGACTCAAGTTTGCCTTCAAGCTGGAAAACGGAACTCTTCCATCTTATTTCACGAATTCTATGTACCAAAGACACTCAGAAATTCACCAATATGAAACCAGAAATGCAAATAATTTGGTCACCCCACAGAGTAAGCATTATTTCACAAACAAAAGTATAAGATTTCGTTTGCCCAATATATATAATAATTGTCCAGCTAATATAAAGAATAAAATTACCACACATAGTTTCCATAGTTTTGTAAATTACATCAAAACTCAATTAGTAAGTATGTATCAAACACTTTGCTCTGTAAGAAACTGTTATATATGCCATTCCTCTTAATCAACTGTGACATACACCTATATATATATATACTTAAGTGTAATCTTCAAAGTGGCGTCTCATCATGATATACAGTGTCTCTCATTGCCTTCTCCAAGCGATAAGAAATTATCTTAGGGGTGTCTCCACCTGTAAATACCGTTTGTATATGTATAGGAAATAAAATGAGTCTGAGTCTGAGTCTGAGAGACTGTTGGAGGCTTATGAAGACGCTACTCGTCGTCCGAGAGGGTACCTAGTCGTTAACAATCTTACGGGTTCTGGTGATGAAGACATACGCCTGAGTACGAATATTTTACCCGAAGACTCTGGTGCTGTACACTAGAAAGTAACATGTCTACTCGTCTCAGGAACTGTAGGGCTTTTATAGAGCTAGTGGTCAACTCGGGTAAAGTGTCACCCACCCTGGCTAAAAGTCTATTGGACAAGGCAAAAAACGAACAGGCTCTATGCATCATAGAACTCATAGTTAACACCCTTCAGGGTAACCTTGAGATATCGGAGGAGGTTCGTTACACTTTAGTGAAAAGCAGGGCAATTCTAAGGAAGCTATCTTTTATAGAGGACCCTGAACGAGCCAAGGAAGGCCTCGTTAAACACTACAGGACAGTACTGAGATTCCTCACTCATTGTACTCCTTTCATCGGTAAAGCACTGGGTGTAAAGCGTCCTCCTCCTCCTCCCCATTCTCCTCATCGTTCTCGAGGAAATATAGAAGTTGAAGAAGAGGAAGAAGAGGAAGAAGAGGAAGAAGGAGAAGAATAATAATATTAAGAAGAAGACTAAGAGAATGACCTCGGTGATGAAATTTAACAAAAAGGTCTTCGTGGTACCCGAGGAGAAGTATCTCAACATGATGGAAAATAAAAAGTTGCGGGATGAGAGTGATCGCGTAGGCGATCACCCTCCTACCGCTCATATACCGAGAGGATCGGGAGAATCTTCCTCGGTTAAAAAAATAAGCACCTGGGCGGATGAATCGGTCAGACCATCTCCCTGAAAAGAAAAGAGTCTCTCCTTCTTCCACTTCTTACACTTCTTCTTCTTCCACTAAAGATAAAACTAGTTCGAGTTTGAGGGGGAGTACAAATAATATGAGTAGTACCAGGAAGAGTGGGATCGGTAGTGTCTTGGAAAGAGCTAAATCGATACTCGTGGAAGAGTCTCAGAAGAGTAACGTGACCGCAATTTACTATCAGGTCCTTCCTTACTGGCTGATAAATGAGGAAGATGAAGAGGAAGGTTACATAGATTTACTGACGCATACTCAATCTCAGCTTTACCCTATTCCCCCGAAACACAGAGAATTTTATTCCTTATTATTAGAGTGCGAAGTACCCTTGAGACTCATTTCTAACTCGAGGCTGAGAAGGGTGCTCCACTATCTGAAGAACGAGAGAAGTGAAGAAGACGAAGAAGAGGAAGAAGAAGAAAAAGCTGATGTCAAGCGGTCTCAATTAGGGGCAAATAAAAAGAAGTTTGCGAAGAGAGCAGGAAGAGGAGGAGGTGGAGGTGGAGGGGGCAGATACATCCGTAAGGAGGAGAAAAATAAGAAGCTACGAGAGAAGATAGTTACAAATACAAATGCAAATGCAAATACAACAAATTCTAAAGTAAAGGGGTCAAATGTCAAGGCCAGCCTTAATAAGAAACTTGGGAAGACTTCAACTTGGGCAAAAAAGAAATCCTGGATAAAAGTCTAACTAAAGGATTTCTGAGAGGGAGAAAAGGTAACAATGGTGTTGCCTAAGGATATCGATGCTTACTTGAACAGACGTTTTTATAGCCCTAGATCACCGGGCAGTTTTACCAGTGCTGCCAAACTACACTCAGTAATAAAGAAAGAGGGGAGATACAACATTACACTAGCTAGGATAAAGGACTGGGCCAGAGGACAGGACATTCTGACTCTACATAAGACGGCCAAACAACGTCAACCGTTGTACAGAAGAGCCATTGCCCCCGGTATGAATCACTTGTAGGACACGGATTTACTAGTACTCACTGGTAAGAGATTCATCACGGTTAATGAGGGTAATGCGTACATCCTCATAACGGTCGATGTATTTTCGAGGTATTGCTATGCAGAAGCTATCAAAACTAAAGGAGGAAAGGATGTGACAGAGGCGTTTAGAAGTATTTTGGATAGGTCAATGAACATACCCCGGTTTACAAGGAGTGACAGAAGAACGGAGTTCTCAAACTCTCTAGTACAGGCTTTATTCAAAGAAAGGGGGATAAAGCATTACTACGGTTCGACGGAGACAAAGGCTAACTATGCAGAAATTCTGATCAAAAACATCAAGAAAAGACTTTTCCAATTCTTCCAGAATAACAATAGTTATAGCTACATTGACAGTCTTCAAGACATTGTCCACTCTTACAATAACACACTGCATTCGAGCATAGGCATAGCTCCTGTCTCAGTGACTCGTGGAAATGAGCGAGATGTATGGGATTACCAGTACGTGATCAATTCCCGACACTACAGAAAGACACTGGAAAGAGCTCTGAGGTTGACTAGAAGGAAAAAGAGGAAAAAATCGTACCCCTACAAATACTCTATAGGTGAGACTGTGAGAGCGGCCTACTTTGCCAGAAAACCATTTCATCGAGCTTACGACGAACATTTCACCGGTGAGGTCTTCACGGTGAGAGCTAGAAAGATTATTGATGGTGTCTCCGTTTATTACCTCAAAGACTATGGAGGGGAGAATGTAGACGGTCACTTCTACGCCAGTGAATTAACTTCTACTAGATACGACCCTAAGGCCCTTTTCAAAATAGAAAAGGTTCTGAAAAACAGAGTACGAGAGGGTGTCAGGGAGAGTCTAGTAAAATATCAGTCCTGGCCTGACAAGTACAACGAGTGGATCACTACATCATCTATCAAGGATCTGGATAACAAAAAGAAATCAAAGAAGTCAAAAAACTGATGAGGAAGAAGCGGAAGAAGAAGAAATAATAGAAGAAATAGAAGAAAATGTTGATTTGTCTGCAGAGTGATCAATCCCCGACCGTGAACCCTAGCAATACACCAGTCCTCTTCACCTGCACATTACCAGAACACTATAACCTGGACACTCAAAGAAGAGGCCGTTGGTACCTAGGACTGAAGGAAATTGTCTTACCGTCTATCAAGAAGGGGAATAAATGGGATGCTCTATACGTGTGTTGTCAGGGTTGTGAAACCTCCCCATTGGGTGTGTCATATACAAACCCATCATAGCCTCTCTTAGTCTCGGAGAAATAAAAAGGAATAACTTTACGAGGTTCTCTCCAGTACACTACGTGCCTCTCAGGGTACAGAGCTTGAGCCAGTTGACTGTGGAGATCAGCTCTACGGAAGGAGAAATCTTGGAAGAATTGAAGGAGAACGGCAGGGGGCAAGCTACAAAGTGTACATTCGAGTTGAAATGGATGAAAGATACAAGTCCCTGGCGACCTTAAAACCAGATGCCTGGGTGAAACATTTCAGAGACACTAGGGAAACCTTCGACATGGGATGATCAGTCTAGACTAGTGTTAATAAAGCATAGCAAAGGAGATGGAGGAACTAAGACGGCATCAGCTGACTTACCACTGAATGTGGTTTCGCCAGTAGAACAGTATACCAACATGGCGCAAGCGGAAATTGATAAAAAGACACCCGTGTACAAGCCTTGGTCAGTTTCAACTTCGAGCTCTAAGAAGGATCATCGAGGTAAGAAGAGGAAGGCACCTGTAACTTCTGTCAAAGGAAACAAGAACAAGACGCCTAAGAGAAGGATTGTAACCAAAGACATACTCAGCAAGTAATATGGCCACGAGCGAAAGGGTTTTGGCTTCCTCTGATTTAGGGTATGACAACAGCCTTGACATTTTTAAAATACCTGTAACGAATTCTGGTGTAACAGAAATCAAGTACATCACTCACAAGCCTGTAAATCAATTTTCTTCGGAGGGCAATGTCAAATTCAGACTACCAGGTGCTGGTCCTAGCTATGTTGATCTTAGAGATGTATATGTCAGGACACTAGTGAGGATAACCAGAGCGGATGGTACAACTCTCCCTAAACAACCGGACAGTCTGTTGGTCAGTTCCTCTACTAATAGCAAAACCGTAGGTAGTACCAGCTCTGAGGACGGTACAAGTGGCACCGGTGGCACAGGAGGGACAGGTAGTAAGACTGACAGCTCGGCTACCAGCTCTGCTGCCAACTCTGATACCAGTACAAGTACTAGTACCAGTACAGACAAGCAAAACTCTGATGAAGGTACATGGAGTGTAGGCCCTGTCAACAATCTAGCTCACTCACTATGGGATTCTGTAGAAGTAAGACTAAACAATGTTGTGGTGCTAGGAGGTCAGACTGGTTATATCAATGATAAACACTCTCCTAGATGACAATGGAGGAAATGATTCGGACCTCGAATGCAGCATGTTTGTCAAAGACACAGCTGGTAGTATGAACGAGGCTACCATAAGATTTGCTTCAAATGTAGGCTTCGTCGAGAGATCCAGAAGAATGGAGGGTAGTCGGACTGTGGAATTGATGGCTAAACTAGACTTAGATGTTTTCAAAGTGAAGAAATGTCTGATAAATGGGATTACGCTCGACATTTGTTTGACTCCCACTAGTCACAATTTCCGTCTCATGACAGCCAACATTTCAACTACCGATTATATTCTTGAAATTCAAGATATATCTCTTATCGTGAAACAAGTCTTACCCAGCAACCCCATACTTGTCGGACACCAAGAGGTCATGGAGAAGGAACTCTCGAGAGCGAGATATTTCTATATAAAGGAGGAGTTACGTAAATTCTCCTTAGCGAAGGGTACATCTTCCTTTTATGTCGAAGACGCCTTCAACGGTAAAATCCCTCAAAAGATGGTTATAGCCTTCGTCGCTGGGGATGCTATGACAGGCGATATTAGGAGCAACCCCTTCAATTTCAAACATTACCACATCAATTATATCAATGTGAGCCTGAGCGGAAATCCCACCCCTAGGGGGCCCCTTACTTTTGACTTTAACTCTGGTAACTATCAACAGTGTTACGGAGACCTCTACAGAGGAAAGACTGGTACAAGTGACAAGAGGAGGATTACACTCTCGGAATACCCTGAAGGCTACAGTCTCTTTGTGGTTGACCTTGCACCACAAAATTATGACAAATACTATCCTGCCAACAGGGATGGAAATGCGAGAATAGAGCTGAGATTTGCCAAACCTCTACCTGAATCAGTGGTGATGCTAGTTAGAGTCAGTTACCCTTCCTTATACGAGGTGGATTATGCCAGGAATATTTACTTAGCATGAACACCGCTGAGATCTACGAATTGCTGTGGAATGACCTGAAGACAAGTTCCTACATCATGGCTGTGATACCATCAGAGGCTTTACCTTATGTTAAACCGGACAATAGGAAGAGATGCTACATTGTCAACACTATGGCAAGAAAGAAATGTGACTCACCTCTTGGGGCTCTCGTAGGCCTGTGAAAGGGGCATTGGCTGCTCATTGTTGTTATTCATGGTGAAGTGGTAGAGTTGTTTGACTCGCTGGGACAAGATGAGACCTGGAATGGTGACATAATGACATTTATTAACCATCATGGGTACATTAATGTTAACAGTCATATTCTGTCCTCAACGCTGTGCGGTTACTACTGTTTAACATATGCATACTACAGAGCCAGAGGATTTGAAATAGTTGAAGTACTTGGCATTTTGATGAACACCCAAGATGTAGAAAGCCTCTGTTTGACATTATTCAAAGGACTTTACAGTACTAGTTCTGAATGTTAATATTAAGCTATAAGTAGAATTACAAAAAATGTTGTTGTTTTTTTATTTGATAATTAAGTTAAATGAATACTATTGTTAATAAGTCTATTTGGAAGTATCATGTATTTTATCATAATCGCTTAATTGTTATATATTATAATGCATGTATTTAAGGAAAATTTATAATAATAAAATTTAATTAAAAATTACATTGCATGTACCATACTGTCATGATTTATCTTAAATAACATAGCATATGTAGTCTATTACTAGATGTATAAGTGAAAAAATATACTGTAGTTAGACATAATAAAAATATATAATTTAAAAGTGTGTTTGACTATCTTTTCATGGAAATGATTAAAAAAGCTTGTACATACGTATACCTCAACTTGGCAATTTACGTATTTTAATAAATATATTTCGTATATGAGAGTGCTTATTATTTCTATTGCATGTGTATGGAAAGATCTCAAGTTACGGGAAAGTAATGGAAAGTCAATATTAACGCTAGGTGGCGCCATTAGAAGATTAACTAGAATGATCTATCGGATCCTCATCGGTAAATACATAAATCTGTCTTTTGAATTCAATCTCTCTAGCATTACTGGTTTATGAGCATTTACTAAGATTTTGATTCAGACTGATAACCAACGTTCAGACATTGTATTTTGAGAGTGTCTAGAATAGCAACTGAGCTGTTGTAGCAGGTTAAATTAGCTACAACCTTGTGACTGAAGACTCCTATTGCCGATTTAAATCTTACAGGGCTTTTTTAACGAAATTTTCACTATTATGTATACTTATGTAAACTAAATTACTACGCATAAAATGAGCAATATCTCTCAGGGCTAAAGGATATATTATAAACACTTCTATTATTTAGAAAGCTATAATTTCGTTTAAATCCTCTATGACTAGTTAAGTAAACTCTATAGAGAAGGTATTTAAATATGTTTATGAAAAATGGAGTAATAAATTTACGCATTTTATTAAAGCTACGACTTCAGTTACTCAAACACAACTCAATACGTGATTTCTAATTTTCAGATATATAGAAGAGCACATTTCTATTCTAGATGAATAAGGTAGATACGGGCATCTATATTATTTTATCTAGTATATAAATAATGACTTTTGTATACTAATGATTAGCTAAAATTACAAGAAAATCTATAAATATCTGAGACATCATGTTCTTACTTATTTCCACCAAAGTTATACTAATAATGTACGTACTACACGTAATATAAAATAAATATGACTCACCTTGTTAGCTATGGATAGCTGAGTACTTCAGATGACAGTCTGAGACGAGATGAAGGCTGGATGACTATGACCACGATCATGCCTAGCTTTTATACAAATTTTAACAGATAAACCATTGTTCCTGGCTGATCAGGCCTGATACCCCTCATCCTTACCGTTTGAAGTATACAATACAGTACTGTACTCGATCTCTGACACGCCTACCTGAACTTTTGATACCCCACCCCATCCTTGACGATTGAAGTATACAATGCAGTACTGTACTCGATCTCGGACACGCCTACCTGAACTTTCTTAGATTACACGGTTGGGAAGCAAAGATTCACTGTTGGTTTTAATCGATTGGGAACAGATCAGTTGGTCCAAAGATCTGTTTTATGTAAAGACCAAAATAATGAAAAAAAAATTAATACATTATATAGTACTACTTTCAAGTACTTTGCTTTATGACAAATTTTCTTAAAGCTGTTTTCATATAAAGCATTGATTAGCAAAATCCTTATTTATATATATATATATATATATATAAAGACTTTTTATATGATTGAAACATTTGATACTAATGAAATAATCACTCCAGTCACTATTGTAATTTAACTATTTTGGTTCTCTTTGAACTTAATTTTACACCATTTGGGGGCGGTTGTGTTGGAATTTCTGAATTCTTCTCGATTAAAGACATCTATAACACATAGAAGTATTTCATGACCTAGATAGAAGGAAGGGTGGTATAGAGAAGTGGGTTAATTACTTTACGATCTTTCGGCTCTGTATCTTTCACCCCTGGAACTGCCAATGTTCACTCTATAGACAGACAGGGTGCTCTCTTAAAACTGGGTCGTCTTAATAGTAAACTATAAGTGGTAGTGAAAACTCTAGTGTACAATATAATAGCATAATCACAGCAGGAGGGCATGCTAAAGTGAACTATTGATCCAAAACCATTGTGCATCATTGGTCTAAGCACCCTGTGTTATTATGTAATATAGGTCAATTGTGACGCTGATACAATTGAAGGGTCAGCAAGATGTTATCTAATAGAGGTCACGTGTGACGTAGATGTAATTGAGGGGGCAGTAAATTGTCAGCTTGATTCAAGATTTTGAAAAGGAAGGCTGGACAAATTGAGATTTAGGACAAAAGAGAAAAGTTACGAGAGTAAAGCTAGAAAAATGGATCTGATGTATTTACTTTGCCCATTGCTTCTGGTAATGTCGACAAATGCATGGATTTGTGGGGATGATGGACAGTGCATGTGCACTTTTGAAGGAGGAGTAACCTGTCAGGAGATTTCCTCAGCTCCTAGTTTCCCTGTTAGGGTGAGATCTGGAAGAGCCCTAACAGTACAAGCATCAAAGGACTTTGATCTTTCTTCCCTGGATGATACATATGGCTTCTCTAAGGTAACACTACTAGGAATGACTTATCAGCAGTGCCTTGATGTTGACCGTGATTTTCCATGGGTTCTATGCTTGTCTCAAGGTCATGAGACAATGATGACTGAGGCCCTATTGACAACAGACTTTACTTCAACGGAAACGACTAGAAGGACTGATTCTCAGGAAACCACGACCTCAAAGATGCCTAGAAGCGGAACTAACACAATAGGGACCATCTCAGACGACAAGCATGAAACTGTGACAGCTCGAATGTCACCCTGGGCGATTACTGGACTTGTCACGGCCGGTTTGGGGCTCTTCATATTGATCCTTTGCATTCTAGTGAGTTTAGTTAACCTTCACGAACGTTTGAATTTGAGAACTAGGTCTGATGATAATGCTGTTTTTGCTGTTTATTGTTGTAAAGTGTTACTTGCTCTATGTCTCATCCCAGTCCATTTGGGATCCAAGTGCTGTGACTGTAACTGGAGGGGGGTCAGAGATCTTGATAACGAAATGAGGCTGGTTTAAAAATTTTTAATTTTTTTGATTTTGTAGAGGTACGCAGACATACGTGAGTGTATGCTTAACATAGTTTACTGCCTCACTCTATTAGACAATATTTGGGGGGGATACAAGAGAGACTTGAAGAGATACAGGAAAACGCAGCACCTAGAAGAGTAGGATTGTATCTCGCACAACTGGCTCTGGCAGCTCAAGACGCTCCCCGACCTGGCCCAGTAGCTATCGCACGTGTTCACCGTCCCCACCGAGCCCCCGTGGCACCACGTGTACCCCATCGAGACCTTATTCCTGTTGATCGAGTACCCAGACTCATGAGAGGTATTGACCTAGACAACATTATCCCTGGTATGGATAGACTTAGGCCTAGGCATTAACTGTCACCCACTAAGTGTTATGCTACATCTTACTGAATATTATTATTATTATTACTGTACTTTTTACTGATTTACGGTTGTTCCCATGTTTATTTAATTTACACTTTGTATCACGCCATACTATAGCCATGTACAGATTTTAATATGTAGATTTTTTTGTATCCTGTGAGTTGTTTAAACAAGGAAATATGACGTTTATCCTACTGTTTTGATGACATTTTATGTATTTTTGCTCAGATGGTTGCTACCTCAGTATTATTTCTCGAATTGACACTAGGTTACCCTGTATATTATAGTATTATGTACATTTTGATGTGTAGAAGGTTTAGTTATTTTAAACTGTATCGAGATTTTTACTATACTATGTTAATGTTCTATTAGTTAGTATGTCATTATTCGTATGATTAGTATCACCATTATACAATAATTTCTTTCTTATTCTTTTTAAACTTTTGATTACCATTGTATATATGTAGCATATAACTTTAGTGTTTCATTATATATTTGTGTTAATGAGATGATCTCGGTGATCTTCGTGGAAAGACTTTTGTCTGTACGGTTAAGTAGTAGTATAGATATATAATATATAACTTTAAATAGCGAACTTATATGATTTACTTGTAGTATTTGCTAGTTGAGGCATAATATTATTTAAAGACCTAGTCGGTTTATTTTTATTTTCGACGGGTGCTTTACATAAAGAGAGTGCCCTGACATGGGCCCATGTTACTTTTTGACATGTGTGTTGTTACTAGTGTTCTTGAAGATGTAGTCAAATGCCTGCTTTATCCTTAACTGTATTTATTGTTTACTTTTCTGTATACAGTTTGCTATATTTGAGACTAGATTTTATTTTTGAACTGTGCATTGTTTAAAGTTCTGGTATAGTTAGAAAAACTAAATAAAATAGAGATTTCACCTGACCATGAAGCTTTTGTCTTATTATGTTAAATGACCTTAGGGAGTTAGTCACACCCGCTATGACATTTCTTTGTACGTACAGAGGAACACAGCATGGTATGCTTTAAACTCAAGTTATTGTGAGTGTAATTGAATAATGACTTATAATAACTAGGCCCATCTTTCCGGGGCATCAATTATACTGTGTGAAGTCTTTTGGCATGGCCTATATAGGGGTCTGATGAATCCATAATAAATGGCTCCATTCATACAATACCTTTGCTACTGCTTGTTTCATTGTTACTTCATTGTTTAACTAGAAAGGATTTCTATCTAAGAAGGATGCTGTACTGGTCTTTAACTGATCAACTTCAGTTTAATTTAAAGGAAAGAAAAAAGCTATAAAGTATAAATAAATGAGAAATGAAAAGAAGTACAGTTTACAATGAATTCTTTTATTTACTCAACATTATACACAAGAAGTGAATTATTTTGTCAATAAGCAATATGAGACTCAACGCAATTGATAAACACTGAATTGAGTAGCATGTCTTCTGTGAACTGGTCAAGCGTCATACATGTATGTACTTGAGGGCTGGCAAATAGTCAATTATAAACTGAGTACTGATTTCTCTCCCTCATAATCAGTTCAGTGATCTGCTTTACGGTCTCCTCGGGCTTGTACTTTAACTGTTGAAGTACTGATTTTAGAATTTGATCAAATCCGTCATCATGAAGTCCGAGGAATATCTGGGTGATACTCTTGTTTGTAAAAGGAGGGTTGCTGGGGTTTTGCAGTGAACGCAATCTTGATAGACAGGCCCTCTCAAGCAAATAGCGGCATAATGATAACATAGGAGGTCGGTCAATCTTACAACATGCAACATCGCAGGGTCCATCTAAATCTCGAGATCCTGTGAGTGCAGCTTTAAGAGCCTGGCGATCCTCGTAGGCTTCAAAAGCTGATTCAATGTCGAGGTACATCAATGTGGAGTTTCGATTTGTTATTGGTTCATGCCATATATAGGTATGTACATATGGCCACTCAGAGGTCAGGGGTGCAGGAATTGAGAGAGCCTCAAGAATGTCATCTATACGATTGATGAATGTAGCAAAATCCCTGTAGTCTAGGTGCAGACTCTGATCCCAATATAGTCTCTGATTTGGAGCAATATTGTCAGTGGGACTAACAGTACAAATAAAAACTGCTACCCAGATGTACTGATGAGGATACTCATATACTATTCCAGGATGTAGGTGCATCTCAGTGACCTTGAAAGGTGATAGAGGCTTGCTCTATTCGACGGTCATTCTATTAAACTTAACATGTTGAAGTTCACTTAGCTTTACACCAAACTCTTCGTAGGCTATGTTTCTTTCAGTTATGAACTCTCTGTAGCTCTGTAAGTTCCTCAGAGCGGGCAGATCGAATTTTTGGTATTTTTCAGCTCCGCTGTGATTCGTCTGTGTGACTGTAATGTAGTTGTCCTCCAATGTATGAGTTAGGTAACCCAGGATAGATGTTCTGGAGTTGACCTTGAAATTCAACTGAGCAGGATAAACAATATTTGTCGCCATTACTGAGTCAAATTACGTAGAAAGTTCCAAGAAGTAGTAGTAGTAGTAGTAAGGTATGCCTGTGTTGTCTAGGTGGGACTATACTGATAGTCGCTGATGTACTGAGTTTTATAGACGAGGGGGAGGGTTAATTACGTAACCACTGTTCCGGTTGACTACCCCAACTTCCGGCGGGAAAGATGGGGCGAGGGAAGGATAATTCCCAGGCTTGAGGACAAGAGTGCTGTGTATAAATTACTGTCACCATTACGAAGTGACAAGTTAATTATACAGGCGATTATAACGATGTATAGAATAATGACTTGACAGAAAAAAATGACTTCATTTTTTGGTACAACTTGACCAAATAATTTCCACTGATGAGATTCGTCGACGCTATTCTCTACAGAGTGACTGTCATTTAGGGTTAACATATCCGGTGAGTCCAAATTTTCCATTTCTTCTTCTTCTTCTCCTTGTTTGTTGAAGTAGGTATTGACATGTTTGATCGGTTTACTATGTCATGTAGTGTAAATAAAGAGGTAGATCCTTCCATGTTGGATGCAGGCTGAGAACTGAGGGGGATTATGATAGGATGAAAGACATATATATCTTTTTTGCGACTTGGTGATTGTGACTGAAACTGATTGCTGTTTGTGTACTTGATTTAAAAATATTTTTCTTTCATGTCGGCCACTTGGTTCACTAGTTAAATTCAGTGGAGTCTGATGGGGATTTGAACAAATTTTCCATAATAAGACTGTTGTTTTAAGGATTATGGATGTTTCTAAAAAGAACATTAGCTCTTCTTGTTTAAGACTATATTTTAAAAATGACTGTTATTAAGCTAACTAAAAGTTCGTTGAAATAGGTGAGCGCAATAATAGATAGCTGTTTAGTCTGAGTATTGTAGCTGTATGAGTATAGCAGTTTAGTTTTATTTCATCACGGCTATGTAGGGTGAGAATTAAAGTCGAGAGATGTCAAGAGATGTAGTGGTGGTTTGAATGAATTTTCAGAAATATACCAGCTTAATTGGAGTTTATAAAAAGTACATTAATTCATCTTGTCTAAGTATATATTTTAAACATGGTTGCTATAAAGCTATTTAGAAGTTGGTTGAAACACCCTGTTAGAGTTAAGTACCAGTATGTAGATTACATATTAGTATGTCATATGAAACATGAGGGAATCAGTAAATTGTACTTTCATTATGTCAGATTATGATGTGCTGACAAGCATTTTTTGTCATTGAAATGCATCCCCTATTGTAATTAAGTATTCACTAATACACTTTAAAAGCATATCATAAATGTACCTGTCATGAAGTAAATTGTACACTCATTATGTATTGGACTATTTAGTAGGTATGGCAAAAAAAGTTACTGCTACTTGTTTTTTTTTTTGTTCTTTTTGGCCACTTTGTAATTATTGTAAACTTTAAGAGATTTAAACATTAATTCATTCTACCTGTATTACGTAACAACAATGTATATCCTCTTACAATTGATTAATACAATGACATGTAATTAGTTAATACAATGTTGAGACATATAAAAACATGGACCTGTCTCATGCCAAATTGATAACTCATAATCAGAATATTGATTGACTATAACTAAAATTGAACATTCATTATGTAATGAGGCTAAAAACTGACACCAATTTTTTCCCATACCCACACCAAATTTTTTCCCATGCTGAGCACCACCCTCATTGGCATGATGACCTTTAATTATAGTGCCCCAAGGGCTTGCAACCCCTGTGCTAGGCTTTGTCGGTGATATCATAAAGATCAAAGGGTCTTAATCGTTTTTTAATTATAGTGCCCCCAGGCTATTTGGAGGGCCCACTGGAGACCAGAGACGGCTGATATTATGAGTTTAGGGGGGGTCCCTATTACGTAACAATGACCTATTGTGATAGTATATGCACTGACATGTAATAACGCGGCCATATTTGAATTAGGCGAGGGAATGGACGAGACAAAATCTGATGATCGGGTATTTTTCCAATGGAGTTAAGCATGTAACTGTCATTATAAGTATCGAAAATAGTATTTTCGAGCGATAACTATCACTCACAGGCCAATATTTGGCCAAATCAGACATAATTAGATAGCTTGGGTACTGGTCGAATCCACGCCTAAATTCTCAGGTTCATTGCTCAAATTATATGCAGTCTAATGCTCTCGTTTTGGGCTTAAAACTTACTTTAAAGGTTGCTCTGTCTCCGACAACCAAAACCATAAGTTGTCAAGGTTTAATTGTGTAGACTTAGCCCCCTCCATGCAATTTCAATAACGTCCTTCTGGAAGTGGTTCCCAGAAGTAGTTTTTTCGTGCTCTCAAAACGCACAAGAGCACAATCAACTTACACGCCCTATTAGTTTGAGTGTTGTCTGAAATCTTCTTGTTGGCATCAACTAACAGTTTGTTTGTTTCAGTTAAAGATAGATAGATAGATAGATAGATAGATAGATGTGGAAGTGCAGCCCTCTAAGGCAAGTTCTTGCCACTATCAAGGGTTGATTAATTAGGTGAGAGGAGTCCACCCACGTTACACATTTACCTCATGGATGGGATCTTTTTCTTGCCTCAGCATAGACACCAAGTACAAGGGACCGCCTCATCCAAACTACATCCAGTTGACTGAGATGTTGCTCATGAAGGATGCCTGGGTTGGGGATTGAACCCGGGTCCTTCAGAAGAGCAAGCGAGCCTCTTACCACTAGACCACCCAGCTGTCAGCAGTTACCATGCTAACATAACGATCTAGCCTGTCATGAAGACAACTGTTCTTGCATATTAGCATTGATACTCTTCATGAAATCTAGCAATAGCTTCTAACCTTCATCCAAATGGACATTTGGAGGGATCACAAACTCCATTGAAAACTCACTTTCTGGACCTTGACGAGGAATTGAAGACTTCCCACATGTAAATGTAAAACATTTGCCACATTCCAGGAATGCCAATTATCTAGTGACCAACCATAAACGCCTGTAACATGTCTGTCCATACCCTAGGGTTGGGGGCCTAGCTCAGTGGTAGCGCGCTGGGCTTCTAACCACTGGGTCCTAGGTTCAATTCCCGGCGAGCCTGTTTAATCCTTCATTTCATTGTCATGGTCTCTGCTTGTCCTAATTAGCCCAACTGGTGCAGAACTACAGGACGTAAAGCCCTAATCACCCATCACCCACCTACTTAGCCCATCAGGTGCAGAAATACGGGTTATAAAGCCCTAATCCACCCAACCACCTGTCCATATCCCAAGAATAAGTTAAGGTCTAGTTATGCCTAAATCATGACACTTGTGCTATATGACATGCTTTCTATTGCTTCAAAGCTTGCCAAACTTCTAACTTCCCTCAAGGTATAATTCATGAGTTTGGCATAGGGTATAGGGTAGTTGAAGGTGTTGAAAATTAACATCATAAGTCTGCACCTAAGTTTTCACCAAAGATGGATTATCGCGGTTGAGGTTTTCAGAGTGACTATCATTGATTGTGTGATTGATTTCACTTTCTTCGAACAGTAATTTTCAGATGTCACTGATCTCTAAGATTTTCTTTTATTGTATTATGATGCACTCACCCAAATTC
Source organism: Alitta virens (assembly GCA_932294295.1). NCBI lineage: Eukaryota > Metazoa > Annelida > Polychaeta > Phyllodocida > Nereididae > Alitta > Alitta virens. Next base: position 36,688,747 of record OW028582.1, read on the forward strand.
AGAAGGATTTTTTTCATGCAATTGATTTGTTACTGATTGTATAACGTTAATACAAGGCCAGAATAGATGATGTTATTACTTCCTCGATGAAAGGCCTGATGCATGCAGTTATGATGCACTTTTGCCAGATGCACTAAGATGTTGATGACTGATTTCAGCTGCTGTTTGCTATACTGTTTCTGACTACTTTTACAAAATGGTCTCGTAATTTTAGGGGGTTCACAGCTTACAACAGTACACTCTTCCTTGCATACAAATTGGATTCTGCATTAAAAATAGTAACACAAATAATTTTACGTTTTTCAGTTGGTGACCCCTCCTCGTGGCAAGGGTGGTAAAGCTGGGCATTGAACCACAGTGGCCATTACAGGGCACCCACCCCACCCTCTCAGTTACATACTTTCACGGATGAAACGGCCATTTGCACATGCTGTCATTGGAATATTGTTGTAATTGTAGTTCATTTTCTGAATTCAATGATTTTCTTTCAAAGTATCTGTTATTAATCTAATAGTTAGCCAGCTGACAGGCAACTATTAACAGGTAATTGTTAACTGTTGTGCGTTCTACTTCTGATGAAGGGCGGGGGCCTAGCTCAGAGGTAGCGCTCTGGGCTTCCAACCGCTGGGTCCCAGGTTCGATTCCCGGTCGAGCCTAAGTTGGATGGCTGTTTCATCCTTCATCTCACTGCCATAGTCCCTGCCTATCCTAATTAGCCCATTAGGTGCAGAAATACAGGATGTACAGCCATAATCACCCACCTCGCCCTCTACTTCTGATGCTGATACAAAAAAAGGAGGAATAGTTACAAATAGTTAAACAAATGCAAAAAGAAGGTGGTTTCCTCTTTCAAATAAATAACTTTCAATACTGTTGTGTGAAATAACCAACATCTGTTGCTGTTATTACATTCATGAGACTAATGCTAATCCTAATACAGGAATTTATTACCATTGTATATTGTACATTAGCAACAAATTCAATATTAGTTGTTTGATAACAATAGTTAACTGCATTGTATTATTTATTGTGATATTTATTATTATTATTAAATATACTCAGCGGTGCAACATATATAAAATGAAATCGACGAAATTAAAATTGATAAGAGACATTAAAATATTTAAATTATAAAAGTCTGTAAAAACTGATTAAATCGATAAAAAGTCGATGTAAAAGCTTGATTAAAATAATGTGTTTTTAGTCTTTTCTTAAGTCTCAATAGAGTCACAGCTTCTGACGATAAATGGCACATCATTCCAAGTTTTTGGAGCTGCATACTTGAAGGACCTTTTCCCATATGTCTTTGACTTTCTGAAGCTGCTTGGGACCACCAATGACAATCACTTCAGTTTTTCCATCGTTGATTTTAAGTCGATGTTGTAACATCCAGTCACGTACAGCCCTAATTCATTGGTTCATCTCACGAATTGCCTTCTCCTCTGCTTTACCATCTGAGCTGGGCTTAAAAGCTGTGTATAACTGATTGTCATCAGCATAACCACCAACATAGGCGACTATGAATCTGGAGTTGGCATGTGTTCAAGACCTCCTTCAAAGCGATCAATGACATCATACAAGGAGGAAATGTAGGACAGGAACACGACCGGACCTGCACAACTGCCTTGAGGAACACCGCAACAGAGTTCATATTCCATGGATGCAACACCATCTATAACAACACACTGATGTCTACCAGTTAAGTAGGAATTGAACCAGTCAGCAGTGGAGTCAGTGATGTTGAATTTATGCTTGAAAATTTCGTTCAGGATACTATAGTCCACCGTGTCAAACGCGGCTGAAAGATCGAGAAGTGCGACGATAGTGACTTTTTGTTCGTCCATGTTGCACAAGACGTCAGAGTATAGAGACATGCAACCCTTGACAGTCCTATTTATTCAATAAACATAATTTTCTCAGGGAAATAAACCAATTGAATGATAATAATGTCAAATATACATTAAAACGCATTGAATACGCTATTGGGATGAATACCTCAAAGCCCAGTGACCAACACAGCAATGTATAATAATTAATGTTTAAATTTGTATAGCGCCTGTTTCAGAAATGATTTTTGCTCACCGGCGCATTTTACATGAACATATGCACTTGACAGTTATGCCTGTCTAGCTATCCCATTCATCCCTAGGGCATATGTGAATGAACTTTCTGCTTTATATGTAATAAAATATTAACTAAGTAACTATAATGCAGATATGGCTATATTCGTCTCATCAAACATTTCAATAAATCTGTTTGAGGACTGCAATTAATTATGAAAGATGTCACTGTTTCTGAAATAAAAACTAGAGTGAAGACTGCAGTTATGATGCAATCACTAATAATCTACAATATTTTGATTTTTATGGTTTGATTTTGTTTTGAACCGTTAAAGCATGTGGCAGTCTGTCTGTAAATTTAAATGTGATTTTAATAACAATCCTGATGCAATGGAAATTTTTCGCAGATCAATCAGAAGTAGGGTTATACCTCAATTGTACTGTAAAAAAAAAAGTGCTGTTCTATACATATTTGCATATACACTTTGCTAGTTTACCTAGTTAAACAAAATGATTGTTTAAACTATGTAGCCGATATATATAGTATGAACTTAAAGAAATCTTCTCTTAAAAATATAAAAGAAATGGAATCATATTTTTTAGTTTAGACAATTTTTCTGAATTGCCTGCTTGTCAGCACATGAAAATCTAATTATTCTGTAATTTCATTGTTAGACCTTTAATACCATAAGCCAGCCTATATACTATAAGAGAAATTGATTAATTTACTTTAGATGAGTTCATGGTCCCTCCCTGTCCTAATTAGCCCATCAGGTGCAGAAATACAGGACGTACAGCCCTAATCACCCACCCACCCACTATAGATGAGTAAACGAGCAAAGCATTTACATAATTAGGTCGCTGGGCTGTGAGCTGATGACACACAGTGTATATATACTGCCGCAGACCAGTGATTCCGTTTTTGTGTAGTTGAACAAGTGATGGCTTTTGCCACAAAATTGAAGACCTTTGCATCCATCTTGGTGATGTATGGAGGCCTTGGAGGGTGTACAGACTGTCCGATGTCCTCCTCGACACTGGCCTCTGTTACAACAGGACAGTTCGGTTGAGAAAATATCTTGGAAGACTGGGAAGATAGAGGATGCAATGATTCTCCCATATTATTGGGATTTGATGCAGACTTACCTTTCTTTTGGAATGGCAAGGCCGGTCCTAGGGCAACGCAAGCAAGGCGGCTGCATTGCGCCCTGTGCCTGAATAGGTCTGTGCTTCCGAAATATTAGGCTACCAAAATATGAGGACTAAAAAAAAGAGGTACCCACATTGTGATATAGGCCCCGCGTTGGGCCTCCCACATGCTCATGTATACGAACTACGTATCACTCTTGTTCATCCTTGTCCACACGTGATCCACTCGCCAAGCGTTTCAAGGATACTCCATAGGATGCTTCATAGGATGCTCCGTAGGATGCTCCTGGTCCCGCTTGACCACTCACGGACATATGTGAAGAGAGGGAAAAATTTTAAACATGTTTAAAACTTTGGCGGACGTTCTACGAATGAATTGTTTATATTAGTTACGTAACTTGCTAGGGGATCAGTCGGCGAGCATCCTTCATACGTTCTACGAATGATCTACGTACGTACATGGCCATACGTAGCCACTGTTCATCTGTATATACTCGCTATTCACTTGCACGGGTGATCTACGAGGGAGCGATCTACGAGGGAGCGTACTACGAGGGAGCGATCTACGAGGGAGCATTCTACGAGGGAGCGATCTACGAGTGCCTTATGGATGCCTGACGACTGATGTTTGGCCAGCGTTTTACGGACGTCCGGCAAGCTTTTTACTGTGTCCGGCGAGCGTTTTACGATTGCCCCACGTACGCTCGTAGAAAGAAGTTATACATGATTAACAGATACACGAGTGAGCATGTATAGCCAATTTTTGACGTACGTGGTCATACGTACACTGCCAAGAAAAAGTTTGGAAAAAAATGTTTTTTCGTTTTTTATTTTTTTATTTCATGGTTTTATTAACAAATGTAACACTGACTGGGTAAACAAACACAAGAGAAAAGAATGTGATATGTACAAAACCATTAATTAGCAAAAACAAACTTGTTACAGTTCAAACTTTTGATTCATCAAAAAAACCACCCTTTGCAGCTATGAGCGCTTTACAAATCTTGGGCATTCTGGCAGTGAGTTTGGTGAGATATTCAGGTGTGACTTCATTCCAAGCCTGTTGCAAAAGGTTCCACATGTCAGATTGACTTGTCGGACACTTTCCCCGGACTTTCCGATCAAGCTGCTCCCATAAAAGCTCTATTGGATTTAGGTCGGGCGATTGTGCTGGTCATTTCATAACTGATAGTATCCCAGCTGCTTCTTTCTTTTCCAAATATGTTGTGCAGAGCTTTGACGTATGTTTGGGGTCATTATCTTGTTGCATAATGAAGTTGAGCCCAATCACTCGCTGACCAGATGGGATTGCTTGTCGCTGCAGGATGGAATGATAGCCTCTCTGGTCCAGTATTCCTTTGATTTGGAACAGGTTGCCAACTCTACCATTCCCAAAACAACCCCATATCATCACATTTCCACCACCGTGTTTGACGAAAGGTGTTAAACAGGCATCCAGCATCTTCTCATTGCTCCTGCGTCTGACAAACGTTCTCCTCTTGGATCCAAACACTTCAAATTTTGATTCATCAGTACCAATTCCAATCATCAATGCTCCAATTTTTGTGGTCTCTGGCCCACTGTAACCTCTTTTTTCGATTTGCAACCTCAGGAGGGGTTTTTTCTTCGCGACTCTTCCCATAAGACCCACACTCCTGAGTCGTCTCCTCACAGTATCTGTGCATACTGGTGTCTGGCGAGTGCTGTTCAGGGAGGCAGCTATTTCAGGAGCAGTTAAACGTCTGTTCATCAGAGAAGACACCCGAATGTATTTATCCTCTTGAGCAGTGGTGCATTTTGGCCTTCCACTCCGATGTTTATCCTTAATAGAGCCAGTATCACCATGTCGTGTAAGGGTATAATGGATCCCCTTTAAAGATATACCCAGTTTTTTGGCTATATCTTCAAGCTTATATCCTTCATTTCTTAAAGCTACTATAGACTGTCGAGTTTCTGGTGTCAATTGTTTCTTTTTGGCCATTTGCAGTTGAAATTTCTGAAAAAGGTTTAAACAAAATTAACTGGAAAAATGACCAGTTAAGAATTAAGGTTTAGACAAAATTAATTAGGCCGTTTGGATACTTAAGAAAGATGTTTAGTCTACAAGGTGTTTTAAGTGCACAATGGAAGATATGGATGACCAGTCACGCATATTTGGACCTAATCTGTGCACTATACTGTGAAAAAACATCTACCTTTGACAGCTGCAAAAGGTGTTTTTTATTGATGGGTTAAAAGATTGAACTGTAACAAGTTTGTTTTTGCTAATTAATGGTTTTGTACATATCACATTCTTTTCTCTTGTGTTAAGCCCTGCCCTGTGGACTGGAACTACTTTTCCAGCCTTTAGTTGGTGTGGAAGTTTTTGCAATGTAGGAGTTCATTATAAAAATATAAACTATAAATCATTGGATTTGAGTGACCCAGGTTTTAGTTTGAACTTCCATTGTTAAAGGAATTATATTTTTTTCTTCATCTACCAAATGACAAATGTATACACTGTATTTAGAAAATTTAAGAAGTCTCAGTTTTTGTTGAAATCGATGGAGAGTTATCATACATGCTGACACTCTTTGGACAGTGACTAGGTCAGCGTACTGCTGCTAGTCGACAGATAAGTCTCCAGTACTGTACACTAAGAAACCAGACAACTTAACAAGGTCAACAAAAATGCTGCAAGTGTTGGTTACAAGTTAGCCAGAACCAACCTGCATTGTATTAGATGCGATGTAGGGTTGGAACGACTTGCATAGGAATTCTTGGAAGTTGACATTTATGACACATTTTTCTTAAACAAATTAGCATATCTTATTTTATGGAGCATTCAAGAGCATTTTCAAATTCACGTTCACTTCGTTCATGCTTTCACCATTGCCACGGTCACATTACGATGGCGCGACTGGCAAAGAAAATACTAAGAAATGCCCCTCCCATTCTCAACGCCCGTAGTGTACCATAAAATTAATTTGAAAATAGCTCTGTCAAGTCCGTAGTTTTGTCAATTTCACAATTAAAATAAGTTAATATACCATTACCACACGATTCCAGTGTTCTACGGGTCTAATGAAGCTGAAGTATTGCATCTAATCTGTGTTAACGCTGTCGTCGGAGCCCTCTAGTGAGTTTTGGTGCAACTAGGCGGCCATGGTAATGATGGATTATCAACGAAACATGAATTCAAAAATGGCACAGAAATTGATTAAAATTGGAAGAAATCAACCATATCTGAGCGCGAGACAATAGAAAAAAGGTATGTTTAAACCTAGAGCAGGTGTATTTCGTGTGGCAAACATAATTAAAACGCTAGTTCCCACACAAGTCGAAATTCCATATTTATTCAAGTATGACGTTGTTACCCTGTCCTGTGGACAGAGGAGTTATAGTTAGTTACAAGTCATTGCCAAATATGGACAATTAAATGAACTCAATTTCTAACTTCATTTTTGCAAAGTTGATATGATAAAAAATCTTTATGGTAGCTGGAACCTAGTTTTATTGACTACTTTTCTCTTATGCTTTCGTTGTTACTGTATGTCATTTACTTGGTATTTTCTGTTTACATTGTGACACATATGTCATGAATGACATGAAGCTGTCAAATAAAGGTATCTATGTATATCAATTTAAGTTGTACATAGTGGCTTCCCTGGCTCTCCACCTCAGCAGTTTTCACACATTTCACCGAGACTCTATGCGGTTGATCGGTCTTTCTTCATCCATCAAAGTTTTCTAGAGCCAGATTCCCACTCATCTGTTGGATGGACAGTGGCAGCTCGAACCCAGGCCCTTAGGATTGGAAGTCAATTGTATTATTATACAATAATATTGTATTGTATTGTAGTATTATATTCCTGTAATTATTACATGTTTGAGGAGCAGATATTGTAGTGGTTCGTATCTTCACTGATTTTATTTATAAACACTTTGTCCCTCATTGTTTGGCAAGTGCCTTTGCTCTAAGAAACATCAAGTATCGCTATGAGTAATTATAATTTGTACATCAGAAAGTAGGCGATTTCTAACATCTTAAGGGTGGGGGCCTAGCCCAGAGGTAGTGCTCTGGGCTTCCAACCGCTGGGTCCCGGGTTCGATTCCCGGTCGAGCCTAAGTTGGATGGCTGTTTCATTTTTCGTCTCATTGCCATGATCTCTGCCTGTCCTAATTAGCCCAACTGGTGCAGAAATACAGGACGTAAAGCCCTAATCACACACACACACACTCTAACATCTTAAAAGTTCACTGTATATTGTATGGATCTCTCTGAAGCATCAGGGGAATGCCTGGGTTCGAACAATTATTTAGATAACAGTAATTTGTGGATGGCTGTTTCATTAGCCCATCAGGTGCAGAAATACAGGACGTAAAGCCCTAATCCACCACCACCACCATAAAAGTAATTTGAAAATATATAAATTTTACCAAGGAAGTTGAAAATATAAAATTTACCAAGGAAACAGTGAAAATATTATTCTGCCATTCTAAATTGACTGTCACCATACACTCTAAAAAAAAATTGGAGGCAAATTTGGTTTTTTAAAAACCAACGGATTTGCGAACAATGTGCATCTACAGATTCTCAGATCAATTCACCAAATGTCTTGTATAACTAACCCAGGCACTATTGACCTATGGTCTTCGTAACAAAGTTGCTCAATAACATCCAAGGAAGTCAAAACACGCAAAACTTCAGTATTATACACCTTTTCCAAAGCAATCTTGACCGGCGGACATAGAACTATTTTGTTTCGGTCAGCAATACATTGCACGTACATAGCGATATCGTAAAGTAGTTTCCAGGGACCCTAAAGATTCAAAGGTCCCGAGCAGAGACAGGTGTATTTATGTAGCGATTTGAATGATAAAATATTTAGAATGAAATAGTGTCCTTATTTAGGGCCCATTTCGATATGATGTTACTTTGTGGTTGACCAAAAACTACCAACTGTTTTTTGTTTTTTACATTTAATTTTGTGATGAATAACCTTGAGAATTTCACCAATTGTACACTGGGAAAAATTTATGTAGGCTCTATTGTATAAGTGTGCACTGCATATAATACGGATTCAAATGCATTCAAGTTAATACAGAATTAGGCTTGAAAATCTGCATTTGAAATGACATACACATATATTTTTCTGGTAAAAAAATTGAAACTCCGTCTATTATTTTGCAAAGCATTCTCATATGCACACAGATGATATTGAGTTTTGAGGATATTCCTGCCGGATAATCTCCTATGATGTCCAGTGAAAAATACCGACAATGGGTCTGTTTTTGAAAAACATCAATACTGCACAGAGAGGTATTTTTTGTAAAACAACTGCATTGTTCATGGATGTGGTATTAAGCTTTTATTAAGCCAGAATAATTCTAATCCTCAATACCATATGTCAGAAATTTTCCATAGAAAAGAGAAGCCTGTCCGCTCTCCGGCGCAGTCTCATCGCAGAGATGGAGAAGTAAGGTAAGTGAAAAATACATTTCATTTTAGTGTATTTACTGGTTTGAATTTATCAAATTTTGCTGTGTAGAATTAGTAAGTTCAGTTTATAAGTTCTGTCATGAGAAAAATTGGTGTTCATTAACCGTAAACATCCCTTTATTTTTTTGATATCAACATTAATAACTAAAATCAACAACATCGAATGTAAATATCTGAAATATCAAATGTAAAAACAATATTTATTGAGCTAAATCAAAATATATACAAATTGAAGTTAGTTCTTTTTAGAAAATTCTCCTTATGGAAATATAAATCAAAGAGTAAAATTTCATACATATATATATCCTATCTGTAGTGCTCAGTAGTGCACTGAATAGGTTGTTATTTTATATTTTGGTTAAAAAAATTAATTTCGACATTACTTGGTTTTCTGAGGGCGGGGGCCTAGCTCAGAGGTAGTTGGATGGCCGTTTCCTCCGTCTCATTGCCATGGTCTCTGCCTGTCCTAATTAGCCCGACTGGTGCAGAAATACAGGATGTAAAGCCCTAATCACACACACACACACTTGGTTTTCTGTAGTAGGATGAAAGAGGTTTTCTTTGGTGGGGATAAAAGTGCAGGGAGTTTCTATGACGAATAAATCAATATCTTCATGTCATTATAGGTAAAAAAAATATCACTGTTTTGCATTGTAATAACTCGTACAAGATTTGAAAATAATTCAGGCAATCTTGACTGCCAAAACTTGATAAAATCTCTCCAAAATCCTTATTGGGAAAGAAATGTATCGTACTGCAGAAAGTAGTTAATGAAACATCAAATGTTTACAATGAAAATTATGTCACAAACGATAAGCATATTTAAATGATAGTATTAATATATGAATGTTTGAATAAAGGGCATTTTTAGCGGGCTTTAAGGCACGTTCAGGTTTCACGTTTTATGAGGAAAAAATAACATTTTAAAAATAGATATAAAAGAATAATTGGTCGATTTTGGTGTAGAACTCCATACTTAGATGTAAGGTAATTGAATTTGAATTTGAATTTATTAAGTTTTGCGGCAATTAGTCATATTTGACATAAAAAATTACAATAAACTAAATAAATATAATTATATTATGTAAGTTGCCTGGGTCCATACAAAAAAGGAATGCTTGAAGGTTGTATGGCCCTGGGAAAGTATGGTGATGAGAGTGAATGAGGATGGGGATGAATATGAATACATGTCATGTCATAAGTTACATTTTACATACAAATTTTAAATATCAGCAGTTGCAATATATGTCAATTACAAATATCAATAGGAAATCAATTTTAAATTTATGAAGGAAGAAGGTTTGACAAATAGATAAAATTGGATGAATTTACCTATCGCATGTGGTGGGGGCCTAGCTCAGAGGTAGCACTCTGGGCTTCCAACCGCTGGGTCCCGGGTTTGATTCCCGGTTGAGCCTAAGTTGGATGGCTGTTTCATCCTTCATCTCATTGCCATGGTCTCTGCCTGTCCTAATTAGCCCAGCAGGTGCAGAAATACAGGACGTAAAGACCTAATCACCCACCCACCACCTATTGCATGTGTAACAGTTTTCTGCATTACAATTATCCTGATATTGAGAAAGGTAGAATTTCTTTAGCTGTTTGGAAAAGGAAAACTGTGATATATTACTTAATGACTTGAGGCTTTCTGGTAAGTTATTCCAAATTGTACCAACACTATAATTCAGTAGCCTTTTATCTAATTCAGTTTATATGGGGAAAATATGTATATCATGTAAATGGCGTGTATGTATATTGTTCTGTAAATATTGAGCTTTTGTTAATAGCTGTGATCTATGGTGATTAGGTAGTATGCCCTTCAGTTTTTTATGATACAGTTTACAACATTTTATCTTATAGCAATCATTTATTTTGAGGATTTTTGAAGTTTTGCGCAGAGTTTCAGTATGGCTATTATATTTTTCCTTGTTAAAGGTTCTAATTGCTCTTTTTTGGAGTAAGTTTAATCTCTTTAGTACACTATTTGGTAAGTTAGCCCAGGCAGTGATAGCATATGTTAAAAGAGGATCAATGAGCGCATTATAGATAGTTTTTAGTGTGTGTTTAGGTAAATTATGTTTTAATTTTGTTAGGACTGCTAGTATCTGGGAATCTTTCTTGCATTTATCATGATAGTGTGAAGTCCAGGTTAAGTCATCTTGTAGAGTTACTCCAAGAAATTTAATCTCTTCAGTGTTTTCAATCTTTATGTTATTTACAAAAATTACAAAATTTTCTAGGGAATTTACGTTGAGTTTACTTTTATTTGCAAATATAACATATTTAGTTTTTATGACATTTAGGGATAATTATTGCACATAAACCATTTATTGACATTTTTTAAGTCATCATTAGCTTTTCTCACTAAATTTTGAATATCTGGACCAGAATATATTATGTTAGTGTCATCTGCGAATATTATGAATTTAGCAAGTTTAGAAATGTTAGGAAGGTCATTTACATAGATTAAGAACAGGAGAGGGCCAAGGACAGAGCCCTGTGGCACACCACAAGTAATAGTATGCTTTTCAGAATAAAAATTGCTAATATTAAGGATCCACCAGAGTATATATCAAGTATGAAGTAGCACCAAAAATTTGGCAGAATTATTTCTGGTTCCAATACCTTGCCTTTTACCAGTTGAACATGTTAAGTTGCTCTCAAGCAGTACTCCTATGAATTTAGTGCGTTCTCCAGTTGTTCCATTGGTATTAGTTTTTTTAAATACTGACCTGAAGATCATCTAATTGGTTTTTGCCAATGTTTAGGGAGAGCTGGTTGCTATCAAGCATTCCGTAATTTTTCTAGATCAGTTGTTTCATGTAATGATTTGCCTTTGTTGGATGCAGTAGAGATGTTAAGGCCAATGTATAATAATACAAGTACAGATGCGCAAGAATAGAGCCTTGTGGCACCCCACAATTAACATTTGGTGACTGCAGAATTGCATTGGTTAGATAGCTTTGTAATCAATGTAAGAATGTGCTCCTTATTCCATAGATTAGATTCAGATCACATTTATTTGCTCTATGTTTCTTTTATACATTACAATTTTAACATTAAAACAGTGTAGAGCTGGGGGACTCCTCCGAGATGATCTCGTCATCACTGCTGAGGGCCCCCCCCCCCCATATTGATGTGACTTCCTCAAAAATTATAATGATTCACTAGGAAAATACCCACTACAAATTTAATGCCATCATCAATAGCAGATTAGATCAAGCAAAAAATAATTGGCGTACTTGAGCTATGTTTTTCACAAAGCCAAATAAGTATCTGCATGGCATGTTACTTGTGGTAATGAGTCGAAGAAATCAGTTATACATGGGCTTATACAAGCACTTTGGAGAACAAGTAAACAAATACAGGTATATCAACTAATGTCCCCTGGACACGTTTGTGAATGCATGAAGCACCCTTTGGCTACTACAGTTAGCATCATAAAATATGGTGGACTCTAGACAGCTGTAGCAACCTATTCCTGACTTATGTCTACTTCTACCTTATAGTCGGCTTAAACTACCACCACTGAATAAATATAAACCTGGTAAATGTGAGAAATGTGTGTAATATAGCATAAATATGTATGTGCAATCAACATACATCTTTTCAACAAAAGTTACAAATATGCGTAACTCTCAACTCATGCACCAAATGGTGCTGCATGTATTTTTACTTCTGGCTTCAAGTAGCCAGCTATAGCCAGACAGTTCCGTTTTTAGCAGCAGGTAGCATCGTATAGCAAAACTTGTCTAGCTTTGCATAGGTTCAATTTGACATTCAATTTGAAAGTAACTGTAGGTAATAGGTGCAGTGGTGCTAAACCATGGAGGCACCCCGCAGTATTTTGTCATTGCATTCAGCGTAAAATCATCTCTATAATAATGCTTATGGCATTATCAAAATCTGTCATATCATTCACAATAGGATTCCAGGGTGTAATTTAAGTACATAAGATGTCTGCTGTGTAATTTAATACATAAGTATGTCTGTTGTGTAATTTAAGTACACAAGTTTTCCGTTGTGTAATTCAAGTACATAAGTATGTCCGTTGCCAGGAACAAACAATTTGCTTGACCATATTTCAAGTAGATGTCAACTGATACATTTATGAACCTATGTTAATTTAACTGCAGCTGGGCATATTGCCTGTACATAGCATCAGAAATACTAAATAGCATAAATAATTGGGCGGGGGCCTAGCTCAGGTAGCTCTGGGCTTCCAACCGCTGGGTCCCGGGTTCGATTCCTGGTCAAACATCCTCATTGATAAGTAACTAAGGCATCTGTGTAGTCATGGCATCTTAGAAGGGGGATACAGGTTTTCCAGGGGTGCTCCAGTTCATAAGCCAGAGAGTTGATTAACAAATCAAAAGAAAGCAGGACCTGTATGAAACAACAGTGATGATGCAGTGGCATTATAAAAATGACATAATCCCTTTTGGTTCTGTCTTGATTGTGCACTTGGTATGAATAATACAATAGTTTACTTTTGGACATTTTTAATTTGGTTACTAACATGCTCTTTGAAGACTGTCATCGACCCAAGCTCCAAGGAATTCATAACAATCCGTCACATCCACAGACCAATATATTTATTGTCCACATGTCGTTTTGGCTGTACAGTTCACTTCGAAACTTTCGTTTTCTTTGATTTTACTCTAAGCTCATGTTTACTGGCCCAACGAGCAGGATCAGCATGAGATATTAATTTTATGCAGTGCCATGCTAAGCTGAGTTGTACACTGGTGTCATTATTTTTAAGTTATCTCTCATATCACCACATGTGACATCATGAAGTACTTCTAGATTTATCTTGTCTTTTTTATAAATCATTCTCAAATCATACTGCTACTAGTATTGTTGTTGTCTCAGTGCTACTGGGTCTGAAGCTTAGTCAGCTGATATGACCAGCTGCCAGAGGTAGATGTAATGATGAGATGATAAGGCTTGGAGTCCACACCATGTTACACATTTACCCCATGGGTGGGTCTTTTACTTACCTCAGCATAGACACTGAGTACAAGGCACCTCCAATTTAACGTCTCATGCAATCGACATGTTGCTGGGATGTAGCTAATGAAGAGTCCCCGGGCTGGGGATGAAACCCGGGACCTTTAGCAGAGCTGGCTAATATGGAATTTGCGGATGCCTTAACCATTAAGCCACCCATCAGTAAATTATCATATGTTAGCATAGCCATTGCAGACGAGTATAATTGCTTTTTCTTTAGTTGTTTTTTTTTTTACCTTTTTTATCTTGCTTTATTGTAGAAGAGTTATAGACTTCTGAGTAGTATGCACAGCTTGAATCTACAAATCTACAAAGTTTTTATCATCAATAAATTTACAAAGTCCCATGTAGGGCATTTATCTGTCAGGTGGCTTTTTTTATTCGTAAGTTACATTTGGTAATAAAAAAACTTGTTGAAGTAAACTCTTAGTATTTTGACCGTTTTTTTTCTGATGATTACATGACTACCAGCCTTGTTGTAGAATTGACACGTGCTTTGTAAATCAAACATAATTGGACTCATAAGAGACCCTTGGCAGATTCCAGTTCGTGGAATTATGCCCTGAAGACCTCTCTAAAAACTAGAGTGCTTTGTTGTATTACCGTGAGGTTGTATCAAGTCTATTTGCAATTTGCCAACAACTTCTGATAAGCAAATTTAATGCAAACTTTCACACAGGTGGCAGTACCTGTCAGTCATAGTGCGCCATCTAGTGAAGATCACAGTAATACAATGCCACGGTATAACAACGGAGCACTCCACCAGAATGACAAAAGCTCCAAAATGTCTTTGTTGTAAGCTATTCATTTTTGGATATCGGTTTATTAGTAAGCATTTGACAAGGACCAATAACAGCTGGTAGCTGGAGTGGGCGGACGATATTCACCCACCGAGCATTAAAAGGTATACTCGCGCCTATTCGTAGATCATTCCTGGTCGCGCTTGACCACTTACGGACATACGTTTAAAACTTTGGCGGATGTTCTACGAGTAAATTGTTTGTATCAGTTACATAACTTTCTTGGCGGGGGCCTAGCTCAGAGGTAGCGCTCTGGGCTTCCAACCGCTGGGTCCTGGGTTCGATTCCCGGTTGAGCCTTAGTTGGATGGCTGTTTCATCCTTCGTCTCATTGCCATGGTCTCTGCCTGTCCTAATTAGCCCAACTGGTGCAGAAATACAGGACATAAAGCCCTAATCACACACACACACACACACGTAACTTGCTTGGGGGTCTATCAGGGAGCAACCTTTGTACGTTCTACGTATGTTCTATGTACATACTTGGCCATAGGTAGCCATACGTAGCTACTGTCCATCCGTATATACTCGCCATTCACTCACATCCACTCGTAGAACGCTCGGCGGACGTCCATCCTTGCCCACTCGAATGGGCGCTCTACGAGCGATCTACGAATGCCTACGAGTGCTTCACGTAAGCCTCACGTATGCTTGGCGATAGACATCCGGCGAGCATTTTACGGATGTCCGGCAAGCAATCTACGCTCGTAGAAAGAAGTTATACGTGATTAACAGAGCCACGAGTGAGCATGTATAGCCAATTTTTGACGTACATTGTCATACGTAGGTCTTATACGAGATAGTGTGAACGCTCCTTTAGCGACAGCTGGCATTAACAGAGAGTATTGTACAGTTTTGCAGTTACCAATGAAAGCTGGCATAAGTGAACTGGTGTAATTAATCAAAGTGTCACGTCACTTGTACGTGTGAATGATCATTTTAGGGTGGAAGGTTGAGCATGAACAGCAATTGTAAATCAAGATAAACAACAATACATAAAACTGTTGAAAAACAACTTATTAATTTACTGTTACTTTCAATCAATAATATCTTGAGTATTTGTAGAGTACCATGTAATTTAAATTGATCAATAAAACACTAATGTGATAACAAAAAGAACCAAAAAGGTTAATCAATTCAATAACCAAGTCACAAACAAAAACCAACAGTCTCAAATAATCAAATCAAAGTCACTCAGAAGAGTTTATTACATTAGTTATCTGCAGTTACCCTGATGTATGTAGTTTTAGTCGCTTGCACACTGTAAGCAATCATATGAGTAAAGTTCGGCTTATCAGGCTGAACTTTATCTTGCATGTATATCAGGTTGACTGTAGATGTAGCTCACTTTGAAACAATCCAGTGTATGAGCTATAAAATATGTATTATTGCATCATAATGTGCAATGAGCACAAACCATGTGTCATTATATTGATTGACATGTGACAATATATAACATAATATTTAATTATTGCATCTTGAATTAACTAATTAATTTCAAAATTAATGATCAAATATTTTGAGATCTGTGAACTTTTAGAACTGTCAAAGTTTCAGTAAACACTCTACCTTAGACACTGCTTATCTCTTTTACTGGGCTTATAACAATAACATTGCTATTCCAATTAGCAAGTCTAAATTAAGTCTGCTACCTTAAGACTGCTTAAGACTTTAAATACATTGGCATTTTGTTACAACTAAAATTGTATGTATAACTAATAAAGGTAACTTACATGGTAAAAACTAGAAGTGACCGCTGCCATTAACATAGTATTAGCTAGAGAGATTAATAATCACTGGCACAAGTGGCGGTCATTGTAATGCTTAATAGAATTTATCTATATCATTACTCAAACATGACAGTGGTAAATAAACTTGCTACTTCTACATTGTGAAAGCACATATACATGATGCAGGTTGTGCTTTTGGTAATTCAATGCTTCATTTTCAGAACGATGAGGACTGCAGTGATTAATCTTGGTGTCATCTTAGCCCTATGTGCCATTACGGCACAGGGTGCATCAAAAACAGTAACAACCACTAAAACCTCAAAGGATGGAACAGTGGAGACTGTTGTAGAAGGCAGTTCAGAAGAAATCATAGAAGGAGACATTGTAGTGAAAGATGCCAATGGCTGGTCTGCTTGTAACAAGAAGTTCAAAGGAGCAAAGGCACAGCTTTGTGTTAAGCACTACAAGGAAAGATATGCTGTCAAGTTGAAAGGTGGCTCAGGTGGTAGCACAACTACCTCCGGTAGCACTGTTACCACTTCTGTGGTGCATGGCAGTGAGGAAGAGATCATAGAAGGAGGAATTGTAGTGAAAGATGCCAATGGCTGGTCTGCTTGTAACAAGAAGTTCAAAGGAGCAAAGGCACAGCTTTGTGTTAAGCACTACAAGGAAAGATATGCTGTCAAGTTGAAAGGTGGCTCAGGTGGTAGCACAACTACCTCCGGTAGCACTGTTACCACTACTGTAGTCCAAGGCGGTGTAGAAGTGATCATAGAAGGAGGAATTGTAGTGAAAGATGCCAATGGCTGGTCTGCTTGTAACCAGAAATTCAAAGGAGCAAAGGCTAAGCTTTGCATCAAGCACTATAAAGAGAGTTATGCTGCTAAGCAGAAGGGTGGTGCTCAAGGAGGAAGCACAACTTCCACCACTACTGTTACAGTGGTGGAAGGTGCTGTAGAGGAAGTCATCGATGGTGGTATTGTAATTAAGGATGCCAACGGATGGAAGGCCTGCATTAAAAAATTTACAGGCCTCAAGAGGCAGCTCTGTATAAAGCACTACAAGGCTAGGTATGCAGCAAAAAAGTCTGGCAAAGGTTATGGCACAGCTGGTGTTACCACTGATATAGTGGAGACAACAATCATCACATCAGAATATCAGGACATCATATATGGTGGAATTGTTGTCAAGACCCCTGATGGCTGGAAACAATGTGTGAAGAAGTTCTCAGGTAGTAAGAGGCGACAATGCGTTAGACGATATAAACGGAGGTACACCATAAGGATTAAGCAGCAGAACAGAGCAATTAGGCGGAAACTGATAGCCAAGAAGTCTAGCAGATCGGAATACACTCTTTGGATACTGCGATTAAAACAATACATGTCAAGATGCAGAATGTTTAGAGGTCGTTCCAGGACAGCTTGCTTCAGGCGGTACAGAAGACGCTTTGGAAAACGTTTGACTTACCGAACATGGAGGCGACGCCGAGCAAGGTTTTGGATTCGATGCCTCAGGCTGAAAGGAGGACCCAGAAGAGCATGTTTCAAACGTTACAGTCTACGGTTTGGAAGACCTGTTGGCTTTGGATGGTGGTACAAAAGACGACTGAGTTACAGGAGGAGATGCCTCAAGCTCAAGGGTAAGCCAAGAAGAGCATGCTTAACAAGGCTTCGACTTCGTCTTGGAAGGCGGCGAGGTTATTGGAGATATCTCAGACGAAGGCATAATTACAGGAGCAGCTGTCTTAAAAGAAAAGGAAATGCAAGAAAGGCTTGTTTGTTAAGATGGCGGCGGATTTACAAGGTACGCACTTATTATGCCTGGCTAAGACGCATACGAGGATACAGACGACGATGTTTGCTCTTCAGTGGACTGAGAAGAAGAATGTGCTTGAGAAGGTACAATATTCGATTTGGAAAACGTAGAACTTACCGTACCTGGATAAGAAGAAGATATCGTTACAGGAAGCGATGTCTACTCTTAAAGGGTGCAAGACGTAGCAAATGTTTCAAGAGATGGCATACAATTTTTGGAAAGAGTGTAGCTTATGCACGGTGGAGAAAGCTGAGACTAAGTTTCTGGAGGCGTTGTAACAGTTTGTCTGGACAAAAGAAAAGGCGATGCCGTCGTGCATATTATAGACGCTTTGGTAGACGCCGTGGTTACAGAAAATGGATAAGGATTCGACATACATACCGGGTTAGGTGCTTGAGGCTTCGAGGTTATCCGAGAAGACGATGTCTGGCGAAATGGCGACGAAGATTTGGTAGGAGGCTACGCTATAAACTCTTTGTTAGGCGCATTCGCAGGTACAGAAAAAGTTGTCTGAGGATCAAGAGAAGCGCAGTTAGAGCTAAATGCTTGATTCAATGGAGAGTCAAGTACTCCAAGCGCATTGTATACATAAGATGGCTGAGATTCAGAAGAAGATTTCGTCGTTATTGCTTGAGACTCAAAGGAGGCAAAAAGAAGATTTGTCTACGAAAATACAAACGTCGATACGGAACTCATGTAATCAGCTATTCTGATTGGTTGCGGCGCAAATATCGATACAGCAGACGTTGCAAAGGATTGAAAGGAACACCACGACGAATTTGCATTCGAAGGTACAAAGTAAGATTTGGCAGACGTAAATTCTACAGACGTTGGCTTCTTTTTAGATTACGCTTCAGGAGGCGTTGCTTGAGACTCAAGGGATCAAGGAAGTCCAAATGCATTTCCCGTTGGGTAAAACGATTTGGAAAAAAAAAATTTCCCTATGGACGCTGGCTCAGTATTCGAAGGAGAAAGAGGCTAACTTGTGTGAAATACAAGGGCAAGAAAAGAACGCTATGCTTTAAAAAATATTTCATTGCCTATGGATGGCGTAGAGGATACAATTATTGGTTGATAAGGAGAAAACTATATTACAAAGCATGCAAAAGATTCCGCGGGGCAAGAAGGAGATCTTGCTTTGTTCGCCTCAGAAGAATCTACGGCACACGTGTACGTTACAGACACTGGCTTCGAAGAGTAAGACGTTACAGGATGGGTTGCCAGAAGAGGTCTGGTAGACGAAGAAAAGCCTGTTTGAGCAGATGGCAAAAACTTTATGGCAGACGCACAATCTACTGGAGATGGTTGAATATCAGGAGAAGGTACAGAAGGCGTTGTATGCGACTAAAAGGCAAAAAAAGAGCTAAATGCCTTAGGAGATGGAGAAGGAACTACCGCACCAGACTGTCATACACGAGGTATCTTGGGCGTAGACGAAGGTTCTGGCGACGCTGTTTAAAGCTCAAAGGAAGCAAGAGAGCCAGATGCTTTAGGGGATGGAGAGTACGATTTGGCAGCCGAAAATCATATCGAATATTCACGTTAAGGAGATCCAGGAAGAAAAAAAGATGCCTTAAACTAAAGGGAGCACAACGAGCACAATGCCTCAAGCGTATTAAGAAACGGTTCGGGAAGCGGGTCAGGTACTCTCTGTGGTTAAAAAGAAGAAGTGTACATAGAAGGCGTTGTGTGAAGCTGATAGGACCAGGGCAAAGACGGTGTATGAACCTCTGGAGGAGACGATATGCTGTTAAAAGAATCTATTTATTTTGGCTGCGAAGAAGAGGTTCATATAGACGACAGTGCTTCAGAAAACGTGGGTTGGCCAGAAGAGGTTGTTTGAGGATATGGAAAAGACGATTTGGAAGGCGCAGAAGTTACATCATATGGCTCAGAAGATTTCGACAATCTAGGCGACGCTGCTACAGTCTCAATGGATTGCGGAGACGACGTTGTGTAAGAGTGCTTCGACGAAGATTCTTGAGACCAATTGGTTATAAGAGACGGAATACCCTCCGTCTTCGAGTGAGGCGTCGTTGTTTGAAATTTCCTTCAGGTAGCAGACAGCGAAGAGCATGCATTTTAAGGTGGCGACAATACTTCTACAAACTTAAGAGTTACAGGATTTTTGTACGAGTTCGCCGAAGATACAGAAGAAGATGTTTGAGGCTAAGGGGTGTAAGGAGGAAGCGCTGTCTAAGAGCATGGAGACGGAAATATTCCAAGAAATACAGATCATACGTGCGCTATGTTCGGCAAAGACAGCAGGCAAGACAACGTTGCTTCAGGCTCAGAGGATACAGTCGAGCACGTTGTTTAAGAACCTGGAGATTACGATATCTCATCAAACGGGTTTTTGTGTTGAAAAGAGTTCCCAGGAAGAAAAAATTACCTAGGTTCCTAATAAAACTGAGAAAGCAGTGCCTACGTAAACGAAGAAAAAGGAGGATGTTTTGTCTCATCAAATATCGCATGTATTACAGAAGATATCGGTTAAGAATTGCGCAAAGAAGACTTCAGATTAGTAGGAGACGGTGCAGGCGTGTAAGAGGTTTAAGAAATAGAAGGCGTTGTCTGAAATGGTACAAAAAGAGATATCTTATTTTCCTTAAACAGTACCGAGTAGCATACCGCAGATATGTGCGTAGACCCACGGTAAGAAGAGGGCCTAGATATCTGAGATGGCTCAAGAGATCATGCCTGCGCAAACGAGGAATCTGGAGAAGGCTGTGCTTTATTAATTATCAGCTGTATTATACAAGATATAATTCAAGAATTGCACGAAATAGTCTGCGAAGGATAAAGAAAAGATGTTCCAATTTCAGGAGTGCTAGGAGCCGAGGGCGTTGCTTGAGAACATATAGAATCTACAACACAAGGTATCTTGTCACCCTTAGACGCTATAGATTAGCTTACAGAAGGTATGTTCAAAGACCAAGAGTACAACCACCCAGAAAAGTATATATTAGGAGGCCAAGCAGACCCTCTAGACCTAGAAGAATCAGGTTTACGGCGTATTCTGTCAAACGCAAATACAGGCGTTGTATAGTCTTGCGAGGAAAAAGAAAAAGATTGTGTTTAAAAAAATACTTCCCCTACTACAAAAATTATCTTCGAAGAATGCTCATATGGTTAACTCAGACGAGAAAATCTTGTTTTCGTTTTAAATCAGTGAGAACCCGAGGACACTGCATTTACAGAATCAAGCTGAATTACCGAAAATACAAAAATTTGCGTACTTTGTATGAATACCAAAGAAGACTGCAAATAAGAAGAACTAGGATGTTGAGAGTAAGGAAAAAGATAAGACAAAGGAAAAATATATTGAGGAGAAAATATAGGAAACTTCGAAAATTCAAGAGACAGTGTCGCCGCCTGAAAGGTGCTAAGAGAAAACAATGTTTGAGAAGATACAAAGTTTATTACAAGGTTTACATAACTTACCAGCGAAGATACCAGGTGTACTATAGAACTTACCTAACAATTATCACAAGTTATAGAAGACTAGTTAGGAGATACCAACGACGACCAAGAAGAAGGTACAGAGTAAGAAGTACACTAAGGAGACTTCTTAGGAGACGAAGGAGAATGAGACTAATAAGATCACGAAGGAAACTTCTTAGGAGACGAAGGAGAATGAGACTTATAAGATCACGAAGGAAACTTCTTAGGAGACGAAGGAGAATGAGACTAATAAGATCACGAAGGAAACTTCTTAGGAGACGAAGGAGAATGAGACTAGGAAGATCACGAAGGAAACTTCTTAGGAGACGAAGGAGAATGAGACTAATAAGATCACGAAGGAGACTTCTTAGGAGACGAAGGAGAATGAGACTAATAAGATCACGAAGGAGACTTCTTAGGAGACGTAGACGGATTAAGATTGTTCGACGAAGAGGAAGACGTGGATTGAAAAGGAGACGAAGGAAGTACTTCAAGAGACAAAAAAGGATTAGACGTGTAGTTACTCGAAGAAGAGTCATCAGAAGACGACCACGCAGGAAAGTCATTGTCAGACGAAGAGTGATCATCATACGCAGACGACGTAGACTTCTCAGGAAACAAAGGAGAATGAGACTAATAAGATCACGAAGGAGACTTCTTAGGAGACGAAGGAAAATGAGACTAATAAGATCACGAAGGAGACTTCTTAGGAGACGAAGGAGAATAAGACTAATAAGATCACGAAGAAGACTTCTTAGGAGACGAAGGAGAATGAGACTAATAAGATCACGAAAGAGACTTCTTAGGAGACGAAGGAGAATGAGATTAATAAGTTCACGAAGGAGACTTCTTAGGAGACGTAGACGGAATAAGATTGTTCAACGAAGAGTGATCATCATCCGCAGACGACGTAGACTTCTCAGGAAACGAAGGAGAATGAGACTAATAAGATCACAAAGGAAACTTCTTAGGAGACGAAGGAGAATGAGACTAATAATATCACGAAGGAAACTTCTTAGGAGACGAAGGAGAATGAGACTAATAAGATCACGAAGGAAACTTCTTAGGAGACGAAGGAGAATGAGACTAATAAGATCACGAAGGAAACTTCTTAGGAGACGAAGGAGAATGAGACTAATAAGATCACGAAGGAGACTTCATAGGAGACGTAGACGGATTAAGATTGTTCGACGAAGAGGAAGACGAGGATTGAAAAGGAGACGAAGGAAGTACTTGAAGAGACAAAGAAGGATTAAACGTGTAGTTACTCGAAGAAGAGTCATCAGAAGACGACCACGAAGGAAAGTCATTGTCAGACGAAGAGTGATCATCATACGCAGACGAAGACCATCAAGAAGGAGAGTCAGACGCATTGTAAGAAGAATAACCAAAAGGCGAAGAAGGCCACGACGTGTGGTTATTCGAAGAAGACGAAGACCATCAAGAAGGAGAGTCAGACGCATTGTAAGAAGAATTACCAAAAGGCGAAAAAGGCCACGACGTGTGGTTATTCGAAGAAGAGTCGTCAGAAGACGACCACGAAGGAAAGTCATTGTCAGACGAAGAGTGATCATCATACGCAGACGACGTAGACTTATCAGGAAGCGAAGGAGAATGAGACTAATAAGATCACGAAGGAAACTTCTTAGGAGACGAAGGAGAATGAGACTAATAAGATCACGAAGAACACTTCTTAGGAGACGAAGGAGAATGAGACTAATAAGATCACGAAGGAAACTTCTTAGGAGACGAAGGAGAATGAGACTAATAAGATCACGAAGGAAACTTCTTAGGAGACGAAGGAGAATGAGACTAATAAGATCACAAAGGAAACTTCTTAGGAGACGAAGGAGAATGAGACTAATAATATCACGAAGGAAACTTCTTAGGAGACGAAGGAGAATGAGACTAATAAGATCACGAAGGAAACTTCTTAGGAGACGAAGGAGAATGAGACTAATAAGATCACGAAGGAAACTTCTTAGGAGACGAAGGAGAATGAGACTAATAAGATCACGAAGGAGACTTCATAGGAGACGTAGACGGATTAAGATTGTTCGACGAAGAGGAAGACGAGGATTGAAAAGGAGACGAAGGAAGTACTTGAAGAGACAAAGAAGGATTAAACGTGTAGTTACTCGAAGAAGAGTCATCAGAAGACGACCACGAAGGAAAGTCATTGTCAGACGAAGAGTGATCATCATACGCAGACGAAGACCATCAAGAAGGAGAGTCAGACGCATTGTAAGAAGAATAACCAAAAGGCGAAGAAGGCCACGACGTGTGGTTATTCGAAGAAGACGAAGACCATCAAGAAGGAGAGTCAGACGCATTGTAAGAAGAATTACCAAAAGGCGAAAAAGGCCACGACGTGTGGTTATTCGAAGAAGAGTCGTCAGAAGACGACCACGAAGGAAAGTCATTGTCAGACGAAGAGTGATCATCATACGCAGACGACGTAGACTTATCAGGAAGCGAAGGAGAATGAGACTAATAAGATCACGAAGGAAACTTCTTAGGAGACGAAGGAGAATGAGACTAATAAGATCACGAAGGACACTTCTTAGGAGACGAAGGAGAATGAAACTAATAAGATCACGAAGGAAACTTCTTAGGAGACGAAGGAGAATGAGACTAATAAGATCACGAAGGACACTTCTTAGGAGACAGAGGAGAATGAGACTAATAAGATCACGAAGGAAACTTCTTAGGAGACGAAGGAGAATGAGACTAATAATATCACGAAGGAAACTTCTTAGGAGACGAAGGAGAATGAGACTAATAAGATCACGAAGGAAACTTCTTAGGAGACGAAGGAGAATGAGACTAATAAGATCACAAAGGAAACTTCTTAGGAGACGAAGGAGAATGAGACTAATAAGATCACGAAGGAGACTTCTTAGGAGACGTAGACGGATTAAGATTGTTCGACGAAGAGGAAGACGAGGATTGAAAAGGAGACGAAGGAAGTACTTGAAGAGACAAAGAAGGATTAAACGTGTAGTTACTCGAAGAAGAGTCATCAGAAGACGACCACGAAGGAAAGTCATTGTCAGACGAAGAGTGATCATCATACGCAGACGAAGACCATCAAGAAGGACAGTCAGACGCATTGTAAGAAGAATAACCAAAAGGCGAAGAAGGCCACGACGTGTGGTTATTCGAAGAAGACGAAGACCATCAAGAAGGAGAGTCAGACGCATTGTAAGACGAATTACCAAAAGGCGAAGAAGGCCACGACGTGTGGTTATTCGAAGAAGAGTCATCAGAAGACGACCACGAAGGAAAGTCATTGTCAGACGAAGAGTGATCATCATACGCAGACGACGTAGACTTATCAGGAAGCGAAGGAGAATGAGACTAATAAGATCACGAAGGAAACTTCTTAGGAGACGAAGGAGAATGAGACTAATAAGATCACGAAGGACACTTCTTAGGAGACGAAGGAGAATGAGACTAATAAGATCACGAAGGAAACTTCTTAGGAGACGAAGAAGAATGAGACTAATAAGATCACGAAGGACACTTCTTAGGAGACGAAGGAGAATGAGACTAATAAGATCACGAAGGAAACTTCTTAGGAGACGAAGGAGAATGAGACTAATAAGATCACGAAGGAAACTTCTTAGGAGACGAAGGAGAATGAGACTAATAAGATCACGAAGGAAACTTCTTAGGAGACGAAGGAGAATGAGACTAATAATATCACGAAGGAAACTTCTTAGGAGACTAAGGAGAATGAGACTAATAAGATCACGAAGGAAACTTCTTAGGAGACGAAGGAGAATGAGACTAATAAGATCACGAAGGAAACTTCTTAGGAGACGAAGGAGAATGAGACTAATAAGATCACGAAGGAGACTTCATAGGAGACGTAGACGGATTAAGATTGTTCGACGAAGAGGAAGACGAGGATTGAAAAGGAGACGAAGGAAGTACTTGAAGAGACAAAGAAGGATTAAACGTGTAGTTACTCGAAGAAGAGTCATCAGAAGACGACCACGAAGGAAAATCATTGTCAGACGAAGAGTGATCATCATACGCAGACGAAGACCATCAAGAAGGACAGTCAGACGCATTGTAAGAAGAATAACCAAAAGGCGAAGAAGGCCACGACGTGTGGTTATTCGAAGAAGACGAAGACCATCAAGAAGGAGAGTCAGACGCATTGTAAGAAGAATTACCAAAAGGCGAAAAAGGCCACGACGTGTGGTTATTCGAAGAAGAGTCGTCAGAAGACGACCACGAAGGAAAGTCATTGTCAGACGAAGAGTGATCATCATACGCAGACGACGTAGACTTATCAGGAAGCGAAGGAGAATGAGACTAATAAGATCACGAAGGAAACTTCTTAGGAGACGAAGGAGAATGAGACTAATAAGATCACGAAGGACACTTCTTAGGAGACAGAGGAGAATGAGACTAATAAGATCACGAAGGAAACTTCTTAGGAGACAAAGGAGAATGAGACTAATAATATCACGAAGGAAACTTCTTAGGAGACGAAGGAGAATGAGACTAATAAGATCACGAAGGAAACTTCTTAGGAGACGAAGGAGAATGAGACTAATAAGATCACAAAGGAAACTTCTTAGGAGACGAAGGAGAATGAGACTAATAAGATCACGAAGGAGACTTCTTAGGAGACGTAGACGGATTAAGATTGTTCGACGAAGAGGAAGACGAGGATTGAAAAGGAGACGAAGGAAGTACTTGAAGAGACAAAGAAGGATTAAACGTGTAGTTACTCGAAGAAGAGTCATCAGAAGACGACCACGAAGGAAAGTCATTGTCAGACGAAGAGTGATCATCATACGCAGACGAAGACCATCAAGAAGGACAGTCAGACGCATTGTAAGAAGAATAACCAAAAGGCGAAGAAGGCCACGACGTGTGGTTATTCGAAAAAGACGAAGACCATCAAGAAGGACAGTCAGACGCATTGTAAGAAGAATAACCAAAAGGCGAAGAAGGCCACGACGTGTGGTTATTCGAAGAAGACGAAGACCATCAAGAAGGAGAGTCAGACGCATTGTAAGAAGAATAACCAAAAGGCGAAGAAGGCCACGACGTGTGGTTATTCGAAGAAGACGAAGACCATCAAGAAGGAGAGTCAGACGCATTGTAAGAAGAATTACCAAAAGGCGAAAAAGGCCACGACGTGTGGTTATTCGAAGAAGACGAAGACCATCAAGAAGGACAGTCAGACGCATTGTAAGAAGAATTACCAAAAGGCGAAGAAGGCCACGACGTGTGGTTATTCGAAGAAGACGAAGACTATTAAGAAGGAGAATCAGACGCATTGTAAGAAGAATTACCAAAAGGCGAATAAGGACACGACGTGTGGTTATTCGAAGAAGACGACCATCTAGAAGGAGAGTCAGACGCATTGTAAGAAGAATTACCAAAAGGCGAAGAAGGCCACGACGTGTGGTTATTCGAAGAAGACGAAGACCATCAAGAAGGAGAGTCAGACGCATTGTAAGAAGAATAACCAAAAGGCGAAGAAGGCCACGACGTGTGGTTATTCGAAGAAGACGAAGACCATCAAGAAGGAGAGTCAGACGCATTGTAAGAAGAATTACCAAAAGGGGAAGAAGGACACGACGTGTGGTTATTCGAAGAAGACGAAGACCATCAAGAAGGACAGTCAGACGCATTGTTAGAAGAATAACCAAAAGGCGAAGAAGGCCACGACGTGTGGTTATTCGAAGAAGACGAAGACCATCAAGAAGGAGAGTCAGACGCATTGTAAGAAGAATAACCAAAAGGCGAAATAGGCCACGACGTGTGGTTATTCGAAGAAGACGAAGACCATCAAGAAGGACAGTCAGACGCATTGTAAGAAGAATTACCAAAAGGCGAAGAAGGCCACGACGTGTGGTTATTCGAAGAAGACGAAGACCATCAAGAAGGAGAGTCAGACGCATTGTAAGAAGAATTACCAAAAGGCGAAGAAGGCCACGACGTGTGGTTATTCGAAGAAGACGAAGACCATCAAGAAGGACAGTCAGACGCATTGTAAGAAGAATTACCAAAAGGCGAAGAAGGCCACGACGTGTGGTTATTCGAAGAAGACGAAGACCATCAAGAAGGACAGTCAGACGCATTGTAAGAAGAATAACCAAAAGGCGAAGAAGGCCACGACGTGTGGTTATTCGAAGAAGACGAAGACCATCAAGAAGGAGAGTCAGACGCATTGTAAGAAGAATAACCAAAAGGCGAAATAGGCCACGACGTGTGGTTATTCGAAGAAGACAAAGACCATCAAGAAGGAGAGTCAGACGCATTGTAAGAAGAATTACCAAAAGGCGAAGAAGGACACGACGTGTGGTTATTCGAAGAAGACGAAGACCATCAAGAAGGAGAGTCAGACGCATTGTAAGAAGAATAACCAAAAGGCGAAGAAGGCCACGACGTGTGGTTATTCGAAGAAGACGAAGACCATCAAGAAGGACAGTCAGACGCATTGTAAGAACAATAACCAAAAGGCGAAGAAGGCCACGACGTGTGGTTATTCGAAGAAGACGAAGACCATCAAGAAGGAGAGTCAGACGCATTGTAAGAAGAATAACCAAAAGGCGAAATAGGCCACGACGTGTGGTTATTCGAAGAAGACGAAGACCATCAAGAAGGAGAGTCAGACGCATTGTAAGAAGAATAACCAAAAGGCGAAGAAGGCCACGACGTGTGGTTATTCGAAGAAGACGAAGACCATCAAGAAGGAGAGTCAGACGCATTGTAAGAAGAATTACCAAAAGGCGAAGAAGGCCACGACGTGTGGTTATTCGAAGAAGACGAAGACCATCAAGAAGGAGAGTCAGACGCATTGTAAGAAGAATTACCAAAAGGCGAAGAAGGCCACGACGTGTGGTTATTCGAAGAAGACGAAGACCATCAAGAAGGACAGTCAGACGCATTGTAAGAAGAATTACCAAAAGGCGAAGAAGGCCACGACGTGTGGTTATTCGAAGAAGACGAAGACCATCAAGAAGGAGAGTCAGACGCATTATAAGAAGAATTACCAAAAGGCGAAGAAGGACACGACGTGTGGTTATTCGAAGAAGACGACCATCTAGAAGGAGAGTCAGACGCATTGTAAGAAGAATTACCAAAAGGCGAAGAAGGCCACGACGTGTGGTTATTCGAAGAAGACGAAGACCATCAAGAAGGAGAGTCAGACGCATTGTAAGAAGAATAACCAAAAGGCGAAGAAGGCCACGACGTGTGGTTATTCGAAGAAGACGAAGACCATCAAGAAGGACAGTCAGACGCATTGTAAGAAGAATAACCAAAAGGCGAAGAAGGCCACGACGTGTGGTTATTCGAAGAAGACGAAGACCATCAAGAAGGACAGTCAGACGCATTGTAAGAAGAATTACCAAAAGGCGAAGAAGGCCACGACGTGTGGTTATTCGAAGAAGACAAAGACCATCAAGAAGGAGAGTCAGACGCATTGTAAGAAGAATTACCAAAAGGCGAAGAAGGCCACGACGTGTGGTTATTCGAAGAAGACGAAGACCATCAAGAAGGAGAGTCAGACGCATTGTAAGAAGAATAACCAAAAGGCGAAGAAGGCCACGACGTGTGGTTATTCGAAGAAGACGAAGACCATCAAGAAGGACAGTCAGACGCATTGTAAGAAGAATAACCAAAAGGCGAAATAGGCCACGACGTGTGGTTATTCGAAGAAGACGAAGACCATCAAGAAGGAGAGTCAGACGCATTGTAAGAAGAATAACCAAAAGGCGAAGAAGGCCACGACGTGTGGTTATTCGAAGAAGACGAAGACCATCAAGAAGGACAGTCAGACGCATTGTAAGAAGAATTACCAAAAGGCGAAGAAGGCCACGACGTGTGGTTATTCGAAGAAGACGAAGACCATCAAGAAGGAGAGTCAGACGCATTGTAAGAAGAATTACCAAAAGGCGAAGAAGGCCACGACGTGTGGTTATTCCAAGAAGACGAAGACCATCAAGAAGGACAGTCAGACGCATTGTAAGAAGAATTACCAAAAGGCGAAGAAGGCCACGACGTGTGGTTATTCGAAGAAGACGAAGACCATCAAGAAGGAGAGTCAGACACATTATAAGAAGAATTACCAAAAGGCGAAGAAGGACACGACGTGTGGTTATTCGAAGAAGACGACCATCTAGAAGGAGAGTCAGACGCATTGTAAGAAGAATTACCAAAAGGCGAAGAAGGCCACGACGTGTGGTTATTCGAAGAAGACGAAGACCATCAAGAAGGAGAGTCAGACGCATTGTAAGAAGAATAACCAAAAGGCGAAGAAGGCCACGACGTGTGGTTATTCGAAGAAGACGAAGACCATCAAGAAGGACAGTCAGACGCATTGTAAGAAGAATAACCAAAAGGCGAAGAAGGCCACGACGTGTGGTTATTCGAAGAAGACGAAGACCATCAAGAAGGAGAGTCAGACGCATTGTAAGAAGAATTACCAAAAGGCGAAGAAGGCCACGACGTGTGGTTATTCGAAGAAGACGAAGACCATCAAGAAGGAGAGTCAGACGCATTGTAAGAAGAATTACCAAAAGGCGAAGAAGGCCACGACGTGTGGTTATTCGAAGAAGACGAAGACCATCAAGAAGGAGAGTCAGACGCATTGTAAGAAGAATTACCAAAAGGCGAAGAAGGCCACGACGTGTGGTTATTCGAAGAAGACGAAGACCATCAAGAAGGAGAGTCAGACGCATTGTAAGAAGAATTACCAAAAGGCGAAGAAGGCCACGACGTGTGGTTATTCGAAGAAGACGAAGACCATCAAGAAGGAGAGTCAGACGCATTGTAAGAAGAATTACCAAAAGGCGAAGAAGGCCACGACGTGTGGTTATTCGAAGAAGACGAAGACCATCAAGAAGGAGAGTCAGACGCATTGTAAGAAGAATTACCAAAAGGCGAAGAAGGCCACGACGTGTGGTTATTCGAAGAAGACGAAGACCATCAAGAAGGAGAGTCAGACGCATTGTAAGAAGAATTACCAAAAGGCGAAGAAGGCCACGACGTGTGGTTATTCGAAGAAGACGAAGACCATCAAGAAGGAGAGTCAGACGTATTGTAAGAAGAATAACCAAAAGGCGAAGAAGGCCACGACGTGTGGTTATTCGAAGAAGACGAAGACCATCAAGAAGGACAGTCAGACGCATTGTAAGAAGAATTACCAAAAGGCGAAGAAGGCCACGACGTGTGGTTATTCGAAGAAGACGAAGACCATCAAGAAGGAGAGTCAGACGCATTATAAGAAGAATTACCAAAAGGCGAAGAAGGCCACGACGTGTGGTTATTCGAAGAAGACGAAGACCATCAAGGAGAGTTAGACGAATTGTGAGGAAAATCGTCAGAAGGCGAAGGAGGCCATCAAGGAGAGTCAGACGAATTGTGAGGAGAATCATTAAAAGGCCAAGAAGACCTGGAAAATTCACTCCAAGGTCCTTCAGGCCTTATCCTGGGTATCCATATGGACAAAGTCCATTCTCTGGTTTCATGATTGTGATTTCATATCCTGGGTATGGTCAGTATCCAGTTTACGGAGTGTTCCCTCAGTCTTATCCTGGGTATGGGTCCTACCCTAACCAACCATATGGAGCCAACCCATACCAGCCATTTGGACAAAGCCCCTATCAACCATATGGACCTAGAACACCATCCCGTTTGGTCTACAAGATTATGTGGTTCAGAAAACAGTGCTATGCAATAAGGGACACCCGGCGAAGACGGACCTGTCTGAGAGGAATAAGGGAACGTATCATACCTATCTTGACACAGCCCAATATTTTTTCAAGCACTCCAAGTGGCCCCACTGACTGCTCATGCCAGTGCCAGCCAACACAATGAAGATGAAACTGAACTAAACATATATTATATAGGTAATGGGTCTAAATTTCTTTAATGATCATTCAACTCATATAAAACTTATACTTATTTAATATAACTCAATAACTTCTTTTGTTCATTTCAGGCTTTTAATTACAGGCTTGGGACTTGGGACAGGACTTCCAATTTTTGCTGTTTTTGAGTTTTTAATGAATTTAACGTCATTTCAGTCTAATGTAACCCTTTCTGTCTTAAATCTGAAATAAAATGAAAGCATCAGTATAATGCTAAGATCTTGTTTAAGTGTCCTTTTCTCAATACCTCTCATCAAAGACCAAAACTTCTTTCAAATGTACATCAGTTTATTAAATTCAGCATGTGTCCTTGTATTCCATAGCCTAAGTTACTGTCTGCATTCAAATGGAAGGTTTGCCATTAAGAGGAAGGAAATATAAAAACAGACTATATTTATTCCCTATTGGCCAGCTCTGCTAAAGGGCCTGTGCTTGATCGATGGCCCAGGCACTCTTCATCCCAGTTGGATTTCCATTGCTTGAGTCATTAATTCAGAAGTGTCTTGTACTCAGCGTCAATGCTTGGCAAGTAAAAGACCCCACACATGGGGTTAATGTCTAACATGGTGTGGACTCAAAACAGCATGTTCCTCATCATTACGTCTGCCCTGGCAGCTGATCGTGAAAGCTGACTAAAAAATCAGGTACACCTAAAGAATAAGTTGGACAATCTGCCTTGCATTTTACTATGAAAGCTGATAACAGCAGAATAAAATATGTATGTAAGTAAGTAAGTAAGTTGAAAGTGATGTTACAGTTAAAATGTAGATATATATATATATATATATAAATCAAATCAAATAGTACTTATAAAGTTTGTAAAATGAAGCATAAATATTAAAATTACACATTGTTAAGTATAGATTAAAATTATTGGAAATGGAAAGACTAAAAGGAATAAAACGTCTCTTAAGACGTTTAGTTCTTGGGTAAGTTAAAGTTTCTGTTTTTGCTGAGTTGACGACTACATTAGACTAGCCAGTGCTGGTTATAGTTCATATTGGGCAAGATGAAGTGACATGCTCTGCGTTGTATGGCTTCAAACTGATCGTGATTGGTAAGTCCTGTATTCCACACTTGCACTGCGTATTCAAGAACCAGTCTAACTAATGTTGTATAGACATTTTTTAGTTCATGCTGATGAAGCCCGGCTTTCTTCAGGTCACGTAAATAATATGATTAAGCGTTTGTTGCACTTTTGACCATGTTGGTTACTCGGGCATCATAATTCCCAGCAACTTTGTACTTTGTACCTGTTCAACTTGGTCAGACCCAAGATGAAGTGTGGTGCGATTTGGGTCATTCCTCGCGAACGATACAAGCATCTCTTTGGTTTTGTTTGCGTTAATTAATCTTTAGTCTATTTGTGCAGGCTCAATGATGTAGTGAATCCATCACTGACTGCATTGTAGAAGGGGCATTTTTTTCAACGATTTCAACAAAAGTCACATCGCCAACATACTTGACACAAAGGATGGTGCTGTTCAGATCTGATATCATATGAAGAATAGTTCTGGGCCAAGGAGGGTGCCTTGTGGGACACCTCCATTAATTTGAATCCATTTGGAGTAAAAAGCTGTTAGTACCATTCTGTTTCATTTATCAAGTTCAACTATGTCAAAGGCTTTAGGAAAATCAACCTTGACTGAGCAATTATAAATGCTGGCGATAGGCTGTGCAAGTTTACAAGTGGGAGAAGTCTTTTAAAATCACTGGGCACTTTAATCATTTCCAGGGCTTTGAACTTCATGTACAGATATGATATAGGAGTTTTTATCATATGTGCAAAACTTATGTTGATGTTGCTCGCTAATTAGTCAATGTTGTAATATGAGAAGTTGGCTGCTAGTGTGTTTGCTGTGCCCTCTCTATTCAACCCATGTAGCTTTCAGATGGATCTCCACCAGTTTTTTGATGAGCACATGTCTGCATTTGATGAGCACATGCAATGCGTAGTGATTTATTCATTCCGTTTATTGCGTTACGAAGGCGACGATATTTGACCATGTCACCTTGGCGTTGGGCAATTAAAGATCTAAAGTGGGGTGTCATCCAGGGTTTGTCGCATGGCCTATTTTTGATTCTTCTGGCCAATATATATTTGTCAAGAAGCGATTTGATCACTTCATCAAAATATTTCAATTTTTCATCACAAATTAGTGGGTGGGACATGTGCTGACAGGGAAATTTTTGCAGATCTTGTACAAATAAATGAACACTTAGAGGAATTCCTCCAGATGGAACTGATGCTGGGACTGCCACGTTCTACAACAGCTGTAGCGGTATATGCCGAAGTTGGAAGATTCCCATTAAAAATTCAAAACGAGTTATTAACTTATGGAGTAGAATTCTCTCTCTGGAAGAGACGCACATTGTTAGTAAGCATATTAGAAGTACATAATGTGGGTCAGTCAAAATGATGCACAACAGTAACATTCTTGAAAAGACTAATTTACAGTCATATTGGGAGGCATAATCAAAACGTACACTGTAATTATTATTTTATTATTTTTATGGGGACAGAGTCTGTCTATCTTTGAATCTTTCAGTCATCATTCAAGGCTTTTTTAAACTTTAGTTGAAATATTGATGTAAAATGGCATCAAGGGGGGAGCTCTAGACAGCGACTGAAAAACGACAAAGAGTTCTTGATGATACCATTTGTTTACAAACACTGATTAGAGATGGTCTGATGGCAACTAACCTCTAGAGGATGTCAAGTGAATGCTCAGCTACTGCCTTGCCCAATGAGACAATGAAATCTGCTGCAAATAAATTATTTCTATGTGCAAGGTAGACAAATAGGAAGTGAAGCCCTCTAAGGCAAGTTCTTGCCGCTATCGAGGGTTGATTGATGAGGTGAGAGAGAGGAGGAATCCATCCGTGTTACACATATACCCCATGGGTGGAATCGTTTACTTGACTCAGCATAGATACTGAGTACAAGACACTGCCAATTTAATGTCACATCCGAACGACATCCATCGAATACGAAACTTTATTGCCACCTCTTTCAACAGTAACATATATTTTGTAAGAAGTAAATTCAGCCATCATTGTTGTAAACCTCAGCTGTCCTGGTGGTCAAACACTCCAAATATGATTAATGAAATTAAGACTAGTTTCAAAGTAATAAACAATACTTTTGTCATGCACATTGCATGCAAATAAGTTCAAATTTACAAGTGGATGAAATTACCCTCCATTTTATATAAGGTAAGAAAATGTAAGGAGGCTAATCGCGTCCACCTATTATTGGGGTTGCCCTTGATAGCGGAAGTCAACTTCCTTAGAGGGCAATCCCTATCTATGTACATAATGTTTAGTTCATAGGTAAAATAAATAATCTGAATATGAATGTATTAATTTTGCAGCACACGCAACAATTTATCCAGTGGAGGTGCTCTTTATATTTTCTAAATTAGGTGGAAAATAATTTGACATAAATTATTGATGTATTCATAAATTAATAAGCATTTTCATCCACAGAGCCACTCCAATATAAAATTGTATACAGCCAAAAAAAATGTTTTAATCCTAAATATTACAATTTCACTGCTAATTTTATCAGAAGCAAAATGTCAATTATTGAGATGACCCCTTCTCTCAAGCAAGGACAAGTGCTGCCATCTATAATGCAGCTGAAACACCTGCAGGGAGCATACATTTTAGGTGGACGGATTTACCCGCCACATGTACTGAATTGGACTCCTGTTACTTTAACTTTTCAAATAAAAACCAGGCAAAAAAACAATTTATTTTCACCATAAAATAGCCTGATGTGCTATCATTCTGCATCTCATCAGATTTGACTTTTAGCATGGGAATGCTCCCACGTGTTGTTATTCTAAAAGTGGACGAAATTACCCTCCTCGACTCACTCGTGAGGATAGTGAAAGATAGTGACGTCAGACTTTTGGTGACGTCATTTTCTGTAGGTCAAAGGTAACAAACAAGTCCGACGTGACAGAAAAATACTCAAAGTTTTAAACCTTTAAAAAAAGGCGGCCACACCCAGTGGCAGTGGGCGCCCTCATGATTCTCATATCTTTTCTTAAGAAATATGCTGAGATGAAGTCTCAGCACGGTATAGTGCTCACCTCATTTATCGTGCAGAAATTCTTGGTATTGGAAAGCTGACTAAAACTTAGTAAAAGTTCATTTGAGCCCATTTTCAGTTGTGTAGTTCCAATATTTACTCCACGAATGACGTCGGCATTTTCAAAGCGAGAGGAGTTGTCAAAATGGTGGCTGATCACGTGATTACGTCAGGGAGGAGACATTACAAAACATTATGAAAATACATAAATTTACATATGTAGATTATTTATTTCGAGTTGTAGTTAGGTTTTACACCAAATTTAATTTTTCTCTTGTAAATTATAAAGGGACAATAAGAAGTAAAACAGCATTTAAAAGGTTTTCCCGCCACGATTTCCACTAATTTAATGAATAAATAACTGCTCCTTTGCCCTGAATGTATAGGCTACAAGGGAAATAACATGGCCGTTGCAACGCGTACATGATCGTGAATCCAAGACGACCTGGCAATCCGTGCTGGCACGGCTGTCTGCTGTTGATATATCCTAAGAAAAAAACCTTCGAACTGCTGAAATTTTGGCGACTAAAGGCTTTATTAATTTAGGTTTTCACTCAAGGAAAGGTAGGCTCCACCCAGACCTCTGTTCCAGACCTAGGAGATGGTAATAAGCTATGAGTTGAAACCGGAAACAAAAATTGTGTGCCAAAACCTCACTTTTAATCTAGATGGTGTCCAGCTGAACTTAGGGAGTCAACGTCCATTGTATCAAAATACCATCTGATGACGTCACAACCCTAATATGATAATGCAATGTGCATGAGGGGCCGCAGGGAAAGTCCTGTGTCATGTACATGTACCATGGCATATATTTTTATACCCTTAAGAGCTGTAGCAGATTCAAAGGTGGGGGGGGGGGGGGGGGGGGGGTTTAGTGGGGATTCTTAGTCCAGTAGCTGAATTAGGGGGTTCTTAGCCCCCTTCCCCTTCTTGGCCTAATACATCACTGTTCATAAGAAATTAGAGGGAACACTGCAAACAATTTTGGATCTGCCCCTGAAGGGTTCTTCTATACAACAAAATTAAATGAAATTGCATTGTTGATGCAATGAATTGTGTATCTATATAGATAGATATTAAATGTACCTAAATGACAATATATATATATATATATATATATATATGATAAACCTGAATATATTATCTTTTAAGTGAATGTTATAGTTATATAGTCCACATGAATAAATAATGTTTGCAAGGTTGATTAATTAATTTGTGGTACTAGTTTGGATAGCGACTGTCATGTCACACCAGAAAAGTATTTAAGACTGAAATTCAGACGTATTTAAATTTATTGTACCAAACAGTTTTCAGAAAATACCTAAGTAGCAATTTTGGTCTACATGGTTAGCGACTGTCATAACACATGCCATTTATTGGAAATAGCATGAAAATTTGTGACATTAAATTTCATTGTCTAAACAAAATCCAGAAAAATGCATATTTACCATTGACAAAAAATAACTTAGTAAGTTAATCTGTTGTATGTTTAAAATCCCATGATGTTTCATTAGCTTCACTGTCGCGGTCAATTTCACTGAAGTGATTTATTCAAATTTTGAAATTTGACATTTAAAAAGCCAAACATATTTAAGCAACACCCATCAACCAAATGATTGTAAGAATCTTTTGCCAATTTAACAGTTTTTGGCCCCTCCTAATTCTTTGAAATTTTGATTCAGTCGTACTGGTGTTGAATGTTGTATTGAAGTCATTGATGTTATCCACTAGATTAAAAAGCTGTTTCTGTTGGTAAAATTTTCTAAGTGAGGATGACAGAATGGTGGCAAATTAAATTGAATTATTGTATACCAAATGCAATGATAATATCAATTTTAGATTTTGTTTGAATTGTGACTATTTCATTACATATCACTTAAAACAAATCTTCCAATTTTGCTCTACATTGGATTGCTATACAAACATCAACTAAATTTTTTGGTCAACATATTCTGCCAACCCACGGCCATGGGAGTCTGTTATGATCCATGTAAAAGAGTGGTATCTAGAATGAGTAATAGTTCACAAAGTTAACCTGCCATAGCAGCATAGTATGTGAGAGCAAATCAAATTCACTGTTAACATTGTACAGTAGTCAATATTTGGTAAGGACCACTGATAATTCAATGAAGCCTTTAGGTAATAAGTGTTAAGGAACAAATAGGGAGATGACTGACATCAGTTTTACCAATTAAATGCAAGTAGAAAAAAAACCCACTTTTGTAGTGATTTACAATACCAAACCAATAACAGGTACTGGTACTGAGAAGGGAGTATAGTCAAGTGGTCCGCCCGACAACTGGTCCGCAACCGACTGGCCCGCCGTGAGACCGACTGGCCTGATGCCGAGGACGACTGGTCCGCTGGTCGAAACTTACTGGCCCGCCGTCGAAACCTACTCGCCCGCCGACATTTTCGTTGTCCGCGGGCCCGTCCGCCGCCCAACCAACTCAAAGTCAATCCGTCCGCCGGGAAGCAGCCCGTCGGCGCGAGTGGCTTCGCGGGGGTGCAAGTACGGCCGTCGCCCGCCCCGTCCCCTCGAGCAGGGCAAGCGGTCCGCCATTAACACGTCACCGAAACGGCCTCCCCAGCCAATATGAAGGTAGTAACCTTCTGCGTCATTAATCAAGCATAACTTGGTCATTTATAATCCGATTTTCAAAATTTAAAGTTCCTAGTAATTTCCGAAAAAATCCTCTTTTTTTCCAAATTTTTGTGGCGGACCAGATGACTTTTCTGGCGGGCCAGTTGACTTTCTGGCGGGCCAGTTGACCTGACCGGCGGACCAGCTGTACAGGCGGGCGAGTTGGTCAGAGGACCAGTTGTTGGGCGGACCACTTGACTAGACCCCCTGAGAAGTCATAATGAAACAGTTTAATGTTAATACCAAACTGAATGAAATGGTTGTTGTAATGCTGGATTGGAGTAAAGTTTTGTCATGGATTATGATAACTTGTGCAGCAAAATGTTGTTGCTCGACAAAATTTTCCTGAACAATTCTCAATATAAAATTGTGTAAGGTTTCGTCATACTCTAAATTGTTATGAAACAGCATTTTCAAATTTCTAAGGAATCACAACCCTTATCCAACTGAACTGATTAGTGAAATTGTATGAGATTTACATGCTATGGAAACGGAGCATTTTCCAAATTTTCTAAACAGTTCAGAATGTGATTTAAAACGTGAAAAAACTACTATGACATCACACTATTAGTATTGTAATAGTATTACAAAAAACTAATGGCAGTAATGCACTGTATATAGTCTACTCAGTGACACAGATGTGTCAGATGCTCTGAGTTAGTTTTTGCTTAAATATCAAATTGAACAAGCAACTATCATGTCACACTATCAGGAGAAATCGACTGCACCTAACTCTTTCTATTTGACTGTAGATACAGTTTTTTCCCCTCAAATCAGCTGTCAAAATCGGGTTATCAGCAAGCTGTCAAAACCGAGTTGTCAACACACAGATTGGTTTGTAAACAAAAGAACGTGCTTGCATTAGGCCACGCCCACATCTATTTATAGCCTGGTGCTATTTTAGGGCTTTTCCCGAAAATAACGGCCTCCTCTTTCTTAACTGATATCTTATCAATGGACTGCAGGTTGGTGTTGTTTGCATTACTGTTAGTTCATATTTCCTTCTGCAATTAAGCTTTATTTCATTCCCTTCTGCTCGTTGCTTGCGTAGTCTTACTGATGAACAATGAGGCCTTATGCATTAATTTCTAAGGCCTAAGCACCACAGCCAATCACAGAGTCTGTTAGAGCTTGTTGCCTTGCAAAATGGCCTTGCAAAGAAATAAGCTCTACTCTGATTGGTCGAACGTTCATTTAGTTGACAAGCCTCATGGCAATGGACATGGCTCCCATCCAGTCCCATGAAACATTCAAAACCATAATTCTACTGCTTGTCCAGTCTTGGAATCACCTAGAAATGGTCATTAATGGAGTTCTAACGTGAGTTTCTTCAAGTTTGTCAGGAAAATCCTAAGTAAAGAACGATTTTTGTGTAAGTTGAGCTAAGTAGGTCATTATTATTTTGTGCGCATCATGGCCGCGCAGAATATCTAGGACAACATAGTTCCGATCCGGTCATCTGAGAATAGCATGACAGTAGATTTTGTTTTTGGCCAATCTCTAGTCATAAAAGCCCTACGGGCGGCCCCTACGGGGCCGCTCCTGCGGCCTATTAAATATCTATTTATAGACAAAAGCTGACAATCACTCTGTACGGTGGTTGCTATTCTTGAAAAAGTAAACTATCAGACTGGTGATTGTAATTATTTTTAATATTTTCTTCTCCCAAAAAAATTAATATGTAGTAGCCCTATATATTACAGTTTTAATTGATTCAATTTAAATCATTCAATATCTAACATGCAGTTGATGATAATTTTTTTTCAAAACCAGAATTGAAATTTATCTAGATATATATGTATATCTACACCTAGCCCCGGGACCCATGCGTGAGCATGGGTCACGGTTCATCCCATTGAAAAACCTTGAGATTCTGAAGACAGGGTTTGCGAAAATTGGGATAACTATTTCCCCTTAGTTCATTGGCACACAGTTGTTACACAGTTGAACAATAGACAAAATAACCTACTGATAGCACATAAACTAATTCATCAACGCCATCTGTAACATTATGAAATCATGGTGTGAAGTCCAGTTAACTTCTTTTTTTCCTTATGCATTGGGGCATATGGCTTTGAAAGGCTGTGTCTGATTGGCCACTGAAAGCGCTCTGTTGTGAAGATGATGACATCACAGAGCAATGAAGTCATCAACAGTCTTACCAATACTAGTGCAAATGATTGTGACGTCAATAGCTGTGACGTCACAAATGACTACTTTCACTTCATTGGCCAATCAGGAGATCTGTAAGCTAGTGAAGACAAAACAATGAAAAATGGCCGATTCTGGTCATGAACCACTATCTCTTACACTGAGAGGCTGTTTTACTTCAACATACTCATTACATGACATTTAAATATAGTGCTATCAGCAGCAAATCTTCCAAGGAATGATCATACAGACTTTCACTGTTCCAAACGCACACAATTTACTGTGAGATAAAATCTCCTGAAGGTAAGTCAAAATCTCAAGGTTTGTCAATGGGATGACTCATGACCCCTGTGCTAACACACAGGGGTCTTCAGGGCTAATCTACACCTGACTTCAGCACCTAGCTTGCACTGCACTAAAAATACTGCTGTTCGGATGCACTTTGCTTCGGCCAAACACAGCCAAGGTACGAGAACTTGTTCAGCCAATAGAATTGCAGTATTCTGTCATAGCCACCTGGCGGAAATATAGAGAACCTTCCGTAAAAATCCACTATTGTGTCTGTTAAGACTGTTTGCGAAAAATGTGGCTTTATTTTTTGTTCTTAAATTGACCTTTAAAAGTCACTCTGGATGAACACTGATTAAGGCCTTTTAAGCCCCATGTAAAGCCCCAGGTTCAAATTCCGGCCCGGGGACTGTCTGCTGCATGAGAAACCTTATCATCTCATCATTACATCTACCTCAAAGTCTCAATCTAACCAACTGATATACATGAATGAAAGATTTACTCTTAGTTGCTCTCACAACATAATGTACAATTAGATCAAAAATATTGTTGAACCTTTTGGAACATTAATCTTTGAATTTTTTTCTCCTGCAAATATCAATTAATATTATGAATCAAATCGACACATTAAATTTAATGTTCAAAAAACATTTGAAATGCTTATGTTCACTTTTTCCCCCTCATTACTTGTTCAGTTACATAAACATCCATATCATATGGACAGCGATGGGCTTTTGTACGAAGTTACTTTATAACAATAAGCAGATTGCAATGGCTTAATTCACATATAAAGGGAATAAAAGCATTTTAGAGCCTGCCTGGTATCTGTTGTTAGCAGATTACACTTAATCCGTTTTTATTTTCAAATTCATTTTTCATATGAAAACCCATTGATTATCGCAGGTAAGCTTATTGTGTGAACACAATTCTAGATCATTAAGTGAAAAATATGAATTTCACCAAATATTATAAAGCATTGTTAAGTAGCCTCTCAATCCACTGTTTAGATGAACCATAATTTTTAGGAAAAAAATGTTCCGTATAGATTCATCATAAACAGTGGAACCTAGCCATTAAAACCACCTTTCTGTGGCGGTCTTAATTGTGATGTTAATTATACAATGAGAATCCCTCTTGATGCAGATTTCCGTGGTGTTTAACCGGGGTGGGGGGCCAAGCTCAGTGGTAGTGCGCTGGGCTTCCTACTACGGATTCTCGGGTTCAATTCCCGGTCTAGCCTAAAGGGGCGTTAACACTGTCACGTCTCAGACCTACGAGTGACCACATACGTCACAAAAGGGCTATACGTGGCACTGTTAATAATCACGTATAAATTCTTTCCATGAACGTACGTGGGGCAGTCGTAGATCGCTTGGTGGACGTCTGTCCAACGCTCGCCAAATGTCCGTCAAATGCTTGACGAAAGTCCGCCACCAAGAATACGTGAGGCACTCATAGATCGCTCGTAGATGTACGTAGAATGTATGTACGTAGAACGTATGTAGAACGTACGTAGAACATACTTAGAATGCTCGCTGAGTGACTCCTGAGCGAGTTACATAACTAATATAAACAACTTACTTGTAGAACGTCCACCAAAGTTTAAAACATGTTTAACATTTTTTGCCCTCTCCACGGATGCTTTTGAGTGGTCAAGCGTGACCAGGAGCGTTCTACGAATTAGTGCAATTTTTTTTAAAAATGCTCGGCGAGTGAATCACGTATGGACAAGGATGAGCAAGAGTAAAAAAAAATTGCATCCATCGTCATGCAAAGTTCTTACCGTGACAGTGGGAACTCCCCTTGAGTTGGATGGTTGTTTCATCCATTATCTCATTGCCATGGTCCCTACCTAATTAGCCCTCCAGGTGCAGAAATACAGGACATAGATAAGGCCCTTATTCACCCACCATGGTGTTTAACCTGACAAACTGATTATTTCATTGTTTAGCTTTGCAAGTATACTTAAACGCTTGGTGAGTGAATCACGTATGGCCAAGGATGGCCAAGAGTAAAATTTTTTTTTCATCCGTCGTCATACTTTGGTCTTATTCGTGACAGTGTGAATGCCCCATGAATTAAAACCAGAAAATAGGTGCCAGTACCACTACACTACCAGATAATTTGATCAATCTACTCCTAGTTATGGTACTCCTTGATAGGTGCCCAGCTCTAGAATCAAACCCAGGACTTCCAGAGAAACTGACCTCGGTCAGACAACATTTTCTTGGCCAGCTCTGCTAAAGGTCCCGAGTTCGATGCCTGGCCTGTGCGCTCTCATGAACTAAATCCCAGTTGGATGTCGATGGAGGTGCTTGTACTCCGTGTCTATGCGGAGGCAAAAGACCCCGCCTATGGGGCAAATGTATAACATAGTGTGGACTAATCATGTCATCATTATACATCTGCCCCTAGCAGCTGGTCATATAAGCTTCAAACCTAGTATCATTGAGACATGCATTGTTTGGTTTATGATTCGTGCACCAGGTGTCGACACTTAATTGTGAAAGTAACGCCCTCTGGTGTGCTTCCCAAAAATTCACACCTGGATGCTCTGTTAAAAGACTGGAGACATGCAGACGAATAAACTTCCTTCCTGTCAGTTGGAGGTCTTTAACAATAAGACTGACGAGCTTAGCTGTCTCTTTTTTGCAACAAAAATAAATGAATAGAAGATATAATAAAAGACTTTTAAGAGTCGTGAGACTCGTAACCCACTGACAAAATGGCCCATTATAACGTATTGTCTGCTTTATATAACTTGATATCATTGTCTGTCTGTCTGATAAGATCTTACAAAAGAAAGATTACCAGGGCACATCATTGCTTTGTGTTCATTTTCAAGGGAAGTCAATTTTTTAAAGAATTTTTTATTTATTTAGTTTTATTGTGCAGCAACAGCTCATTGTTATACATCACTGTTTTTTTACCTACCTCTTTTTTGTGCCTACTAGCTGGCTGGCTGTATGAGTTAGTTTTGATATATAAGCCAAAAATGTTAATTCAGGAATAAAGAACCCACGTACAGTCACAAAAAAATATATATATATTTGAATTTTCAGATTATTATGCAAATTCCAACAAAATTGAAGTATTGTCAAATTGTCATCAGATTTTCTGAAACTATGAAAAATTGAAATATTAATTATATAAATTTCCTACTTTTGGTATTGTAAGTCACCCTAACTGTTTAAGAACTACATAAATCCGCATACAGTCTTGTAGTGACCACATTTTAAGAATGCCTTAACAAATAAGCATTTCTTCAACCCGAATTCCAGGTAATAAATTAAACAAATAGTTCACTATGAGTGAGCTGACAATTTATATGTACATTTCAGTTAATTTAACCTCAGTACTGTGTTGTATTGTAATATCCGGTGTCCAATCAGTTTATTCATGACCAACCGGCAGAGGCAGACGTAACGATGGAATGAAAAAAAGCATGGGCCGCATCATGGCAGAGATAGATTAGCTGGCTTTTATTTGCACCCTCTCATTTGCTAGGAAGGAAGTAAGTAAGTAAGTAAGTAAGTAAGCAAGTAAGCAAGTCAGTAAGTAAGTAAGTAAGTAAGTAGGCAATCAAGTAAGCAAGTAAGTAATTAAGTAAATAAGTAAGTAAGTAAACATTCTTTTGAGTCTGATAATAAAAACAAAAATACAACATAAGCTAGAATTATTTTGGCCGACTTAAATGAAAAGGAGTTGAAATTTACAATGACATGTTCAGGCATGAGCCTTTCTCAACTCCCTTGGGAGTATGCAGCCCATTACACAGAATGACCTGCTGGGGCAAAGCACTCTACAATCGCCATCACTGCCTACAGCCAGCCCCCCATTTGCACCAGGGTGGAGTGAAGCAAAGTGGTACAGAGGATCTGCT
This sequence comes from Alitta virens, assembly GCA_932294295.1. Taxonomy (NCBI): domain Eukaryota; kingdom Metazoa; phylum Annelida; class Polychaeta; order Phyllodocida; family Nereididae; genus Alitta; species Alitta virens. The sequence goes on from OW028582.1 coordinate 36,733,209, forward strand.
CAGTACCTCCATGCCATGGGTGGGGGTTCAAACCTAAAATCTTGCAGTTCTTGGACAAGCACCTTGACCATTAGACCACAACATTTCTTGGCTTCAAACTTGTATAAATGTGACTGGTTGTTACTAGGAAACACTTAAGGAATTTAATCATGATACTTATGTATGCTTTCCAGTCAGTCATGACTTAATACCACATCCTGAATGCAAATGTGTGGTCAGAAGAAAAAGGGCCTTTAAATGACATAACAATGTTTGTTTATCTTAACGCACTTTGATCCAGTTGTGTCAAATATGGTTAAGGGCAAAATGAACTATTTTGTTTTATTATTTTGACTCATAATCAAAATTACCTAATTGTGTAGAATTTGCCCCGAAGGATTCTCCGTTTTCCAGAATTATATTTTTAGGAAGATGGTTCATAAAGATGCCTATGGGCATTGATAGTTGATGGTGAAATATGTTAATCTACAGGATGTAGTTTTTCCGGAAATAGTACTCATTGATATCGTAATAATTATCACATAATTTGGGAATTTGTCAGCTAAAACGGGTCAGCCCATATTTGTTGTGTTGTACTGTGTTGTACTGTTTTGTATTGTGTTGTATTTTAGTGTATTGTATATCTTCTCCGTTACCTTAAATGTGATCAGACCAGCAACCAAGGGCAACTGTCATGATGAGATGAATGAGATGACGAGGCTTGGGTTCCAATTTTTGACAGCTGCAGTGCATCAGTGTATGTTCTACAATATGGAGAATAAGCAAGGGTTGATGGTGTGTCATCCAACATATAGTTTGTGGGATTCGGAATACGATTTTTTTTTCTCATCCCACAAATTTGAATTTTGAACCCCTCCCTTTCCACTATTGTTATAATTATATATAGGCCTACAATCTTTTAATTAACGCATCTTTAAATTCAGACTTTAAAGGGACCATGTAGAAGATTATAATAGAAGCAATGATACCAAGATTCTAGGCTGTGCAGGGGGTGCTGCTGCATGGTGCCTTATGTTTTCTTTTCTTTTTTTTTTCTTCTTTTTTTCGGCGATATGTGTAAAATGCAGAGTGTAAACATAGAAAGTCCTTGGTATGTAGAGACAGCAGGTCTCTATAGCCAAGAGTGTGTCTCTACCTGTTGAAAATTCGTTTGTGCAAATGAACCAGCGACACCCAGAACAGGGTATCTCAGAGCAAAGAAAAACACAGACACTTGGAGTTCACCCTATGAGAACAGCCTGCATGGGCTTTCTATGTTTAGACTGTAATGAGCAAAGACCTTTCTGTGTGGGTATGGCTAAAGCATTTGACTCCGTGCGAAAGTTTTCAAATATGGATAGCAATTGACTCAATGTTGAATTTTTACATAGAGGTAAAGCATTTGATTGAGTGCAGATTTTTAATTTAATATTTTTCAAATATAGATTATGTTCTCATATTATTTGAAATTGGATGAAAATTTGATCAGTTAAAAATCAATGATTTCAGTGATTTTAATAAATCATTGTAGTAAAAACTAAGTGCCTATTGCAGTGGGCATAATATTATTGACTTTTTGGCTACTCAGTGACCCAAATACTGATAGGGTGTGTGCTAGTTTTACTCATCAATTCTTATAACTGCAGAAATTAAATGTTACTTGGAATGCCTAGAATTACCATGACGGAGGCGTTTCATACTACAGTGTACACAATCTCTTGAATTTTTTAACATACAACAAATATGAATTAATTTCGATTTTTAGCATCCTTTATTGTAGATAAGTAGTCCTTAAAAATGATTGTGGTAATAATAATACAATTCCGTGTACATTAAGGATTATTCAGGAACTCTAAGTACAGACTTCTTAATGTAAATATGGACTCGTCTGGAGTCCTGTGACCTATTAAGATAAACAGTGATAAAGGTTTTGATACTTCAATAATGATTGATGCGGTAAATAATAATCATAAACAGTCTGTTGTCTTGTGGGTGGTTCGAGGAAAAATTGGGGTTGAGATCATTCGTCAAGTTAGATACATAAGAAATAGTGAATCATAGGAATTTTCGCTGATGGGTTTAATCATACTTAATATAGAGAAATCCACTCGAAATGGTTGCGTTAAGTTGGATATCCTAAATTCTTACATAATTGACATAGCTGCAGGGGTGGATAGTTATTGTTTCAGTGAATTTTGATGAGGTCATGAAAAAAATTGACCAAACTGCCCTGAATTGTCGTAGAGCAGACGACACTCCGCCTGGCGGGAATTCTAAATATAAATTCACAACGCGGGCCTCTGGCAGCGCTCTGTAACTTTCACGGACTGTTGAAAGCAGTGCAGTCACATGCGAATCTCGCAGTTCACAGAAGAATCTCATTATTAGATATACTAGCTCCAGCCTTAACTTTCACAGGTAGCGCTTCAGTTGTTCCATTGTTGTAAACGCGAGGTCTCAGCACAATGGAAGAACTTCTTATGTTCGAGTTTTTAGTGGCTGTCTTCTTGTGAAAGAACACACACATGCTGATTTCATAAAAATACGGAGTACCAACGTGTGTTGCAGTGTTGCTACTGTTGTCACCAAAAAGGTAAGTAATTATGTTTTACTTTACCTTACTACATTGCATTACTTCATTACCTTATAGTCGAATTATAATATAGGAATCATATTGCTGCACAGAAATTGCAGAAATCACAGGATCATTCACTCTGTGCAGGAATATTATCATTAATTGCATTTAAAAGTAGTTAAAATAAAACTCTATCATTAGCAACTGATAATACACTGTAACCTAGCAACGAACATCACTGATAAGCATTTCAGTGGTCTTATTGCCAGGGTATTCTTCATATTGAAACTTTTTTTACTTCTCAATTTGGGGACCCAGAAAAGTGCTCCCTAAATTGAGGTGTCAGATAATTATAGGTTTCGCTACATATTCTTCGCAATTATATTCACTTACAGCCGATATTTTAATTACTTTCCACAGCTTATATCATGTGAAAGCAGCCTGCACATGGTCAACATAAAGTGAACATTGGCATTATGTGAAAGTTGTGTGTGAGAAAAAAAAGCACACTTTGAGCCATTTGAAATTGTGACTTCACATGTTGTCATAATGTTAGCAGTCTCATGTAGAATTAGCATTCTTGTCCGCTTACATGCAATTTTTTGTGGTCTTAAGTTTTGCAACTAATCTCCTGTACTTAGTCTGCATTTACCCTGCATTTAGTGACTATTTACTGGGGGTGCTTTTTGATGTTGAGAAGGCTTTTGACAATGTGTAAGAAAGGGGAAAATCCCATGTGTCAGCAGATATGAATTTCATGCAGTCGAGGATAATAATACTCAAATACATATTTATGAATTGTGATCTTCTCTTCACGAAACATGGATTACATAGTCTGGTGAAACACTTAGGAATTTGTTTTTGGTGAAACTTCTCCCTGTTTTCCCATTGCATCACATATCGTGCAGTCCTACCCCCTCATTTGGGTGACTATGTTGTATCTCGAGTGATATTTCTGCACTGTTCATGTCTCAAAATTGATGCAGTATGTTTCCCGAACTCTTGTTTCTTATCCTAATAGCCTTAATTATTAGATTCAATAAAGTATAAAATGTTTGCTGTATTAAGTTATGCATGTCTCTTTTGATGTATTGCACTGCGGATGAAACTACTTTTTGTGAAATAGATATGGAAATACTTGAAATTATATATCCACGTGGTCTCAGTCGGCAGTGATATATAGAGGTGGTTTATCTTAATTATTTATGCAATAATTTTTTTTATATAAAATAGGCCGCGTTTTTGCCTCAGATAGATAGATTAGTAGATAGATAGATAGATATATAGATGAATAGATACATAGATACATAGATAGATAGTGAAAATGACAAAGTACTTCTTGTCATGCTATTGTATTGTATACTGTCTGTTGTATGTATATATGTTTTGAGGACAATGGCTATATTGTATGTCTTAATTCAATTGACACATTATCGAGGGGTGAGGGGCCTATGTTTCCTTCCCCCCAGGGCAAGAAGGGGTGATTCTAACAGCCCCCTTGTTACAGATGAAGTGGGCTGCAATCATTGAGTGCAAAGGGTCTGCTTATTACCCCATTTGCTAGGACACGTATGGGGTAATTTGATAGGAATGCAGGTATTGAAATTACCATTATGCCCCATGGCACCAGACTACATTGTCTGGGCCTGCTCTAATCCAATTGACTACTGGGGCCATATTGGACATGTCATAGCACCCTGTGGTCTAGTGGTCTAGTGGGTAAGCTTCTAGGCGGCTTCTCTGTGGGTCTTGAGTTATAATCTTGTGGGGTGATGGGTTTATAAGCCATATATGTACTTGCTGTTGGTATGAGATGTCATATATTGGATTGGTCTGGTATAGGTAGTCTATGCTGAAGCAAGCACAAGACCCCACCCGTGAAGTAACGTGGTGTGGACTCCAAGTTTCATCTCATCTTTGCATCTTTTTCTTGCAATTGGTGAACTCAGTTGGCTTAGCCACATACCATGCAATATAATACAGTATAATACAATATAGTACAATATAATACAGTACAATATCAGCATACAAATGCAATAGGGATGGTAGATAGATTAGGCCTTTACCCCCTGTATTTCTGTACCTGTTGGGCTAATTAGGACAGGTAGGGACCATGGCAATGAGATGATGGATGAAACAGCCATCTAACTTAGGCTCGAGAAACGAACCCGGGACCCAGTGGTTGGAAGTCAAGCATGCCACCACTGAGCTAGGCCCCCACCCTCGACAAATGCAATAGAGTACTATGCAATACCAACATACATCGCAATAAAAGAATACTATATATAATAGAAATATTAGCAGTCACAAGTATATTGACAGGCAATTAAATGCTGTTAACGCATTTATGACTTCACGGTGTGTCAATATGAGCTTCTGCACATTACACATTATGTATTAGTCAGCTTATCGTTTTGTGAAGATTTTTATGGCCCTGTGTAAAATATTGCATGTTACAAACGTCGACATTTCAACAAAAACCAGAAAGGAAAAAAAAAATCAACAAAATTGGGACAAAAATGACAAAAACTGACAAGAAAAATCCATGTAGACTTTAAACTCTCTTAACGTGTCCATGCATAATGTATGCTACATGCATGGGGCTAGCATGTTGCATGTGTTACATGCTACCTTGCATAACATGCATGTGAATATCAAGGGTGAAATGAGGAAGAAAAAATTATGATCTGAAAGAAGTGCCATGACAGTATAATACCACTGGGGCACGCGATATTTGGGCCTATTTAGCAGTAAGCTGTAAGTTGGAGGTCAGATTTCCTGTCTACAAGATATATGCAATGTTTAAGAATATGTTTATATGTCCACCTCACTGGCCAGACCACCAATGATTACAATTTTTATCAAAGTAGTCTGAAAAGGAAAATTTCTCTGATTCTGTTAGTCAAATACAGCTAATGGTTAGACGTTAGTATGGCTTTATTTAAGCTATGTTACTCATAATGAACTGCCTTTTGACAAAGTTCTGGAAATCCTACAGAATAGCGCTGGGCAGTTTGTACAGCATGAGTGTTTCGTGTGATCAAAGAGAAACTTCGAGTATTTTTGACATCTTGTTGGTTTGTCTTGAGTATCTGCAAAGTTGTCTCCTAACTCAACAGCTCTGAATTGTGACCTTTCCTAAGCTAATCAAAGGGTGTGTGTCCCATGATGCCTTGCGGCTAAATGAGGTCATAGCAACAATTGACACTCTTATCTGTCTTGGGGCTATGCTTTGATGAGCATTGATGTCTTTCTATCTGTCTGTGTAGTTGTGAACTTTGTCTGTAGCTGGAGGATATACTATGTTTTGTGGTGATCTCAATAGCCCCATTTCGAATCACTTTCACACAGTAGAACTACATAACTGAGATTCCTTATGAATAACTGATGTTCTTAATATTGAGGTGGTCCATATTTAAATGCTTGTTCACACTATAATCAAAGTTTTGTCACCCACCATTTTGAATCACCGAAGTGTTCGTAATAGGGAAGTGGCCCTAATTCAAGTAATTGCAGCGGAACTTGGCCATTAAGACCTTCATTGATACACATTTTACTTTTCTTCTTGAGGAGGTGGTCTTAATAGTGAGGTATAACACAATGGCAAGAATAAAACTGGGTCCAAAACATTTAGGTGTTCTTAATAGTAATGTTAAAACAGGGTCCCGCTGTATTCACATTTGATCACATTTTGGGACCCTGCAGCTTTCTTAATGGAGGTGGTGTCATATTGGGTGATCTCAGTATTAAGGGTCCACTGTAATCCAAAATATGAGAGCACACTAGCTCAGTGTTTCTGACTCTCTGATGTGTCATGGACATAGTCTTTTCTCCTTGTATGAGCCGTAATACATGCTCATACTCCCCCTAAGAGAACACTACTCTTGTTTTATATAGTCTTTTTTCCCCCCTCATCGTGTCTCATGGCGAATCCATAACTTAATTTTGTCAGACTGACAGACAAGGAGCAATACATACAATTAAAGTATAGATATACCAGAGACAGACAGAACTGATTCATTTGATTATTGATGATCATAATCTATTGATATTGTCATAACAATTGGCTTTGTTGACTGTATCAGCTTTTCGATTAAGTTTGTATTATATTTGTTTTTGTATCCTATTTTGTGTGAGAGTTATATCAACAAGACTTTCCCGAGGCATAGTTAACTTTGTTAACCGCCCAACAGGCAGATATAATGAAGAGATGGTCCAAACTTGGGAGCCCACAAGTAACACGTTTATCCTATTGCATGGTGGGTCTTTTACTCACCTCAGTATAGACACTGAGGACAGCACCACAAATTTAAGACTTCAGCTTAGATGTAGATCATGAAGAGTGCCTGAACCAGAATTTGAACCCAGTACTGGCCAATGTGTAAACTGACTAAAGCCTTAACCACTGGGCCACTTATTCATGTATGGATATATCAACCTGTGCTACAGATTGTGACAATACATTATTGTAATTTCATTATTGTAATTTTCTTAATCATTGTAATTCGCTACAGTTAGTGTTGGTTTGTGGGTGACCCCTCGGCAGCGATGACATGATCATCTTAGAGTGGTCACCCTGCTCAATGTTTTCTTAAATAAAAATCACCGTATTTGTATCATGTTTTGTAATAATAGTGGGCAAAATAAATGAATCGGAATCCGAATCTCATTAAGCCCGCCGTTACCCACGACATCTGTCAATGTAATAAAGAACTGTCGATTTTTTTTATGACCGTCAATGTTTAGTTGTTGAGCTGTCAGTGGGTGTTTTGTGTTCATGTCAGTGGTAGCCTGTGTTCTGTCTGAGGTCTACCATGGGGAACCCGTGATTAGTGTTTTTACAGTAATTTTGAGTCCACAACACTGTACTTATTGTTATCTGTGGTCTAGAGGGAAATTGCCTAGGACTTGGTATTTGGCTCCAGGTCAATTAATGGCATACAGGAAAGCCTTGTTTGCTATATGCTTGCTTGCTTGCTTGCATGATTGCTTTTGTTTGTCATTTGCATGGATTTTTGCCTGTTTGGTTGTTGAAAACTTTGTCAACTTCGATATGCTTAAAAATGCTATTATAATTTGACGCCCTAGTTTCATAAATTACGATTTTTTGATAATGGAGATTGCTTATGATAAAAACCGCAAGTTGATAGATATAAGTTTGACAGCCTTTATTAAGTCCCATTTATTATTTCTGAACTCAGCTGTGCTATTAGGCTACTTGACAATTGAAGCAGGACATATGTAATAGTTATTTTTGCTAATATTGTCAGCTCAGAAGAGATCTTTTTAACTATTGAAAGGACTTTCTGGCCACCCGTATTCTAAAATGTGTGAGGTCTTCTGGTGAATTTTTACGTAAGTACCACACACAAGATATGAATATATTTTAAGTGAAATATTGCTGATTATAGATATGCATTAGCCTGTGGTATTGTTGTCTTATCACAGGCCTGGAGGCTTAACTTCGAGTTTCTGTGGGGCTTTTTGGCTGTGTCTTATTCTTATACAGCTTTCCCTTACAGCTGTATACCTCACAGCTGCACCTTACAGCAGCTGTAAATGAGTCGAAATATAGTGAAATTTCGCCATTACTAATACCTGTACTAAACTTGCTGATCCTAATGTTGAGGTGGTCTCAAAAGTGAAGTAAATAATTATAGATCAGAAATATAAGTTGGAATACACCTTGGTCAAATTGGTGTACTTAATTGCTAGGGGATTTTAACAGGGAGGTAGTCTTTAAATAGGTTCACTGCACTGCATACTTTCACATAGCACAGACTATGCCCTCATTCACTAATAAGTGGAGGCCTGTCCCCGCCAGTGCATAGACCCCCTCAATACCCCACCACCACGGCTGGTAAACATGGCGTTTTTAGTAGGCTTTTAACTTTCTCTTAGATATGAAAGCATCGCCGTTTATACAATAAGGACAAATGTCATAGATTGTGTGTAAATGTCTATATAGAGCTGTCTTATATTTGCTGGTTAAACTGGCGCCTAAGCACCCCGTATTGTCACTTCTCAAAAATGTAAACAAGACACCGGGTCCCTCTGTGCTGACATTGAAAGTGGATGCCCTATGTTTCACACAGGGAGAGCCATGCACCAGTCATGTAGCAAGCCCCCCCCCCCCCCCCCTCCAAGCCCACAAACTGCTGGGACACTTCTTGAACACTTTATGGATTCAATTTAATCTCTATCAACTTGTAGGACTAGGTTCTATTACTTTGTAAACTTTTAGAATATCCCTAAGTATATTTTGTAAACTTTGATCTTTCAGATGTAACCACTATGTGCTATTTTAAATGTTATAATTATGATTTTAATATTTTTTTTGTGGTTTTCTAGAATTTATCTTTTGTGTGTCTTAGTTCAACGCGGACACCATGGCACACTAGGCAGTGACCCAATTAATGAATTTCTGTTATGGCCAACTGATTGAAATTATGTTATTTTATACTTCAAGGTGTTTAGTCTACAGTGACTTTATGTAATTAGGTGAAGGGAGCTCTTGCTAATGATTATTTTATGCTCCTAGAGATTTGTTTCTGAAAACTTGGCAATCAGACATTTGAAAACATGAATTTGTATAGCTTCATATTAGTCTCAAACACGTGGACATGATTGAGATGTTATTTTTCTGGTCTAGAAAATTGACGTCACCAACATTTTTTTGTCTTTTTTTTGTCACATGCTAGCAGTGTCATTACCATGTCATTTTTCATGTCATTTTCTTTCCTGTTTTGGTCAAAATGTGGACCAAATCATATCTCAACAAATAGCAGAACCCGTAGTCTATTATATTATATGATTTACATCTCCAAAACTTCCCACGTTGCTCCGGATCGAAGTCTTTTTGGGGTCTACAAACCATCAAAATGTAACCGAGTCGAAAGCATTCTTTAAATCTACATTGTGGCTTTCTGCCTGTTGGAATTTTTAGTTTAATTTTTCAGTTCAGTTTGTCGGTGGCCATATGGTATCTGTGTGAAGTGGTGGACCCCCGCCAGGTAGAAGATCTACACAAGGGCCTATTATGCCTCGCCTGACAAATATATTTGCAAAAATTTTGCCCCCAGTGATAGGGAAAAAAGAAGCACCAGTTCAGCCGTCAAGTAATTACAGTTCATCACCCTCAGATACTATCTTGACTGACTTATGGCCAGAGAAAGACATTTACTATCATTCCCTGTTTCTCTCTATGCCTCTAACTGCTGATTCATTCATAAGGTACAGCGTTTAAATCACCACAAAAGATTATCCACCGCACAGTTGTGGTTGGTTTCTGAACTTTGAAATGGGTTTTAGGTTTCAGGATGTGTTTACAAGAAGATAAGGTAGTATAGGGTGGGGTAGGATAGGATAGGGTAGGATAGGATAGGATATGATTCCTCGTATGATACGATATGATACGATATGATATAAAACAGGATATGACAGAATAATTTATGATGATAAAAAAATTGATACAATACCATATATACACATTTCAAGACTTCGTAACAATTTTCAAATTTCATAATGCTGGCTAAATGCTTTATTCGACTGACTGAATGACTGACTGACTGACTGACCAACTGACTAATCCTTCTCCTACCCTCTCCTCTTTTTCACCCTGCCCTATTATGGCAACTTCCCCCTCTCATAGTTTACATCTTAATAGAGCGGCTTCCTTTGATGCTTCAACGTTTTCTGATTGATGGCCTTTCTGCCTTGTTAGTTCTTAAGTCAAGTCTCTGGTGCATTTGCATGATCTTGGCAAAGTCAACATTCTGACAGGTTTTAAGGGCTTATGAATTGTGGACCAATTTAAGCACCCTCGATATCTCTATTATATTTATATTATATTTAAAGAATAAAATGAATGTCTCAAGGCACAGTATTTGATACAAACTTCAGGGTACATCTGATTATCTGTACTTTGTTGGATTAGTGACTGACTGACTGACTGATAAAGAGTAATTATACATTTGTGACTAACAGATTGACTAAATGAATGACTGATGGAAAGACATATAGGCTGACTGACTGACTGACTGATGAATGACTGACAGACAGGCTGACTGACTGACTGCCTGACTGACTGCCTGACTGCCTGACTGACAGAATGACTGATGCACAGACAGGCTGACTGACTGACTGACTGACTGACTGACTGACTGACTGATGAATGACTGACTGCCTGACTGACAGAATGACTGATGCACAGACAGGCTGACTGACTGACTGACTGACTGATGAATGACTGACTGACTGACTAATTCTCTGACTCATTGACTAACTAAGAACACAACCATCACATATAGATGCAACATATATCTATAATGATTTACATTGACTAGCTAACTGTTTGACTGAGTGACTGACTAATCAAAAGCCACTGACATAACTGGTTGTTAAGAACGGCAGGCAAAATTGTGTTCTATACAATATTGAAAATAACACATAAATATTATATGGAAAAATGTGATATAATTGCACACTTACATCGTTAAAATCATAACTGTAGATCAGATGTAATTATAATAATTTTAAATGACCTTATTTTACTTTCAAATGCTATTTAGTACAGATGATAATTTTGGGAACGAAAATTAAAAACTTGATTTGTAAACCTTTTAATTTGTGACACACCGCTTACTTATTACAGAACCACTTATGATACCAAGAAGTTGTAATTAAGCTTTGAATGAATTTTACTTGTTAAATAACTTAAATTGCTGTTGTAAATATTTAAAATTGCATGCACCCATGCACCCATGCACCCATGCAGAATTGTGGTTAATCAAATATAATTTTACTGTAAGGGGAATAATTAATATGAGAACTGATTTTGGGGAATTTCTACATTGAGTATGTCTTAGGCATTTGACAAATGATATCTTCATAAGTAATTCCATAAACCTTTTCGTGATAGCAACCTATTCATTTTTCTGTTTTGTGTTTTTGGTCATTTTTTGCCTTTTTCTCGCCATGGCGTTAATGGAAAGCAAAGAAAACTTCCCAGCATTTTCTTTGTAGTTCTGAACCATTTTTCTGACTGGTAGGTAACATATCTGGGGCCACTTTTTGCCGCAAATTCCTGCTAAAAACCAAATTAAAGGAGTCTTTTTCAAGATGGGCCAAAGTGAAAATAGTGTCCCAATGAATGTAAAGTGGTATTAGACCCTGTAATCTCTTGTTAGAATTTTGCTGTCTTGTGTAACATGGAATACATGTGGATTTACCATGCAAGCAATGGTGAATTTGCCTGTTTTCTACATTTGGAAAGAAGAAAAATATCCTTGTTATTTGTCGACACTGCGTATAAGAAATAAAGTCAGTATGAAGTCTATATCTACTACAGTTAGTTTCATTGAGAAGGGCCTGTCAAATTGAACCTATACAAAGCTGTCATGGCTGGCTACTCAAAACTTGATCTAAAAGTACATATTTATGATATATTAGATTAATTTCTTACATTTACCAAGGTTAATATTTATCTGGTGATAGATGTAAGCCAATTATTAGCTATAGAAGTGGACCGAAGCAGCTGACTTCAGCATGTTTAGACCACAGCCAGGCACAGGTTACTACAGACAGCTAGAGTCGACCATATTTTATGAAACTAACTGTAGTGTGGTGGTGCAACTCAATTTTTAAACAGAATTATAATTATTATTGAACTACATTTATAGCTAAAAATTGTGTACCTGAATGATAAAAAAAGTTTGTTGTTTTGTGGTGGTGTTTTGAACAAATTAACTTTTTTTTTATTGATGGCCACAAACAAAGGTCTTATAGTTTTATTACAGCTAGTTTTTCTAACCATGAGTTCAATTCCTTGGTCCAAAGTATATACAGTGTATTACTCCAATTTAAATTAATTTCCCTGGGATAGGTTCTCGATCAATTGCTTTTAAAACAAGTCGCACCCTTGAAGTAGACATGCATGCATCTCATCATTACGTCTGCTGAAGAATCTAACTTTGTATTGGCGCCGTTATACTCCTACACAGAAAGCTATAATCAGTTTTTGAAGCATTTCAAACAATATTGTTTATTTATTACTTTTATTAACCCATTTCTAAAACTTACGATTTCCCCCCAATAAAAAAGATCAAAAAAGATATTTTAAGACTTGACTGAAATAAATCGTGTTGTTTTTATTTAAATCTGCCATTGCTAAATCAACACTGATGAAAAGTTACAGTTTTAGCACCTTTCAATTATTTGTTTAATGAAACAATCACAAACAATTGCAAAGCATTCTGGGATTGACTGCGACCGGAAGTCACGCTACAAGTCTCACAGGATCACGTGCTATTTGTGGAATTATGGGAAATGGGATCATTGAAAGATCAGACGATATTGGGGCAAAAAGGGGACCAGTCACTATTGGATTTCAAGTTCTATGGCTGACATTTCAGGCTTTTTTTAGGTACTTTTCGAACATAAATTATACTATATTTTACATGTATACTATTTTACATGCTATATACATATTGCATTGTTGACATATGCTACCATTTATCAAACTTCGTGAATTTATTCGTTAATTTCTACGTATGGCTTAATTATTGAGTTGAAATATTTTGGAAAATTTCTTGAATTATATATATATATATATATTGTTCAGTTTCTATTGGGACAAGTAAAATATCTCATTAAACGGTACTATCATGAAGCATGGGGTGAAAACTCAACCTTATAATCTCATCATTACATCTGCCTCTGATAGCAGATTAAACTCATAACTTGTAACGCATGAGACAGAACAGAAATCTGTAGTATTTTAGCTTTATTATACATTTAAAAGTTGGACTTTTTGTAAAATATTGCTGAAATATTGCATTTAACTAAATCGCTGGCATTGATGATCCTTACATATTTTCGTAAGATTTTCTGCTATAGTTTCCATATGATTCCGTTTCAAGTGCAGTGATTTTACAAGAAGTCATATTTTACTGGATGAAAATAACTGCATGCAGAAGATAAAGAAAATAAAAAGTATGTCTGCTCATATTAGCACACTATATATAAATATATAATGTAAGTTGTCTATATATTCTTCTTCCTACAATAACATTAGACATCCCTAAGCAAATTGAAGGTATCAAAAGATTTCAAAGTGAATTAAAAAATAAATACAGGCATGTGTGCTTTTCTGGTGGGTAAACTTGGAAATGCTTTGTATTTGAGTTAGCTAGGTTTTGCTCTCATTTGAGAGTCAGCGACACCTCATGAGTTAGCTGGCTTTATTAGGAATTCTGAGCTCAGTTTTAGGGCAAAATGTGATCTGATTTTAGCCACTCCAAAGCTATCAATGCATCAGTTTATTGCAATGAAGTCTTTAATGTCAGAAATCATCATTCAAATCAAGTCATGCTTATTTTGATCATACAAGCATTTTTGGCTAAAAATACACAAATCTAGCTATTTATAGTCAACTCTTAAACTAGAACCCAAATTTACTGCACTCCTGTCTATAAATACACCGTCTGGCCATATTGATTTGATAACAATAAAATTGGATTATTGTTTCCTTTTAATAGTTTCACAAAGTTAGAAAAGTTTCTAAAACTTCATATGATTGATTACTTGATGGATTACTTGATTGATTGATTGACTGACTGACTGACTGACTGACTGACTGCCTGACTGACTGTTAATTGTTCTTTGACTGACTGACTGACTGACTGACCGCCTGACTGACTGACTAACTGACTGACTGGCTGACTGTTAATTTGTTCTTTGGTCCATTGTCAATTCCCAGTACTCATATTTGGCTACTACTAATTAATATTTTCAATGATCTAATCCCTTGGAATTGGCAATTTGGAACCCATGACCTGGAGAGTTCATTTCAACCCAAACCACTAGACCACTGTACCACTAAGCTGTCTAATACCATAACTCCATAAAACATTGATGCATTCTCAGCAATATACACTTCATAAATGTTAGCATTTCCACCCAGTAAACTACAATTTCAGACTCCACCATTTATGTCCGAACAGCACCATTTAACTCACTTGCAAACTTGATAATTTGTATAGTGAAAGTAGATTACAGTGGCAAAATTCTCTGACAAAATACAGTGACAAAATCCCATTAGGAAAACTAGCCAGTGGGCAGTGACATGTGTTGTTGGTCATTTGTTTGTGGGGTCACATTTTCAAAGCAGGCTTGACCACTCAAGCATTGATAATTTAAGACCTCTTGCCATTTTCTCTGTATTTCTCTGTATTCTTTATGTTTTATTGTCATTTACATGTTCTCATTACATGATATTTCCTCTAGGCCCATATTCTCTATTGATGTTAACATTATGTACTTGTATATTGTACTGCATAATGCTTAGAGCAATGCAGCTGAGGTGAAAATAAGTAGGTGTCTGTATTACGTCTTCACTCAATCTGATGTAGGTTTTGCATAGGTCATACATTTTCCTGATATTTTATTACATATTGTATTTTATATGGTACCAGAGCCATCAGTCTGAATATGACTGGGGGCAAACGCAATGATGAGATGATAAACTTTGAAGTTTTCTCCCTTATCACACCTCACTGATATAAAGTGGGGTCTATGAGTGCATAGTCAAATTTGTCATATATAAGGAGATGAAGTCGGACCTAAAGTCACGCCTAGACAACTTAAACATCTGGATAGGATAGGATAGGATAGGATAGGATAGGATAGAATAGGATAGGATAGGACAGGACCCAGATAGCATTCCAAATCATTTCAACGTCGGCGCAATGTTAATACGATGTTGTAACGACAGTGGCCTATATGGAAACGATGTTGGGCCGATTTGGAATGCTATCTGGGGATAGGATAGGATAGGATAGGATAGGATAGGACAGGACAGGATAGGACAGGATAGAGTTAGTTTATGTTAATGTCAATGTCTCAATGCTACCGGGTCTGAAGCTTTGTCAGCCTATATGACCAGCAGCCAGAGGCAGATTTAATGATGAGATGATAAGGCTGCTTGTAGTCCATCCTATGTTACCCCATGGGAGAGATCTTTTACTTGCCTCAGGATAGACACTCAGTGCAAGGCATCTCCAATTTAACGTCTCGTGCGATCGACATCCAGCTGGGATGTAGCTCATGAAGAATGCCGGGTCCCAGATCGAACCCGAGCTGGCCAATGTGAAATGGCGGATGCCTTAATTATTATTTATGAATTATTTTATTATTGCCATTTCATACACACACTGATTGATATACATTTATGACACTAAATCGATTACAATGTGCTTCACTATTAAGACCACCTTAAGAACCTTAAAATTAGCACCAAGGGTGGTCTTAATGTCGAGGTAAAACTGTCTTCCTTTTGGCAACGTATGACTGTGTCATTCACGTTTAATTCCTTCTAATCTTTCTTACTGGAAAAAGTTTGAAAAAACCTATCATGATATGTGAAAATGTGACGTACTTTCTGGATTTTTTAGATTTTCCTCTTTTTTTTGGCCAAAAACATCAAATGACTTATGTGAAACTTACGTACGTGAAACTTCCCTTAAGTGCTTAGAAAGACAATACCCTTCATTTTTAATGCATGGAAATATTTACATGGCTTAGCCCCAGCTTACAACAATCATTTTGTGATCCTACATGTAATATTTAGCTTTGATTTAATGTTTTGTCTTCCTGTATATGATATAACGTGGGTAGTTATGATATAGGAAGTGATGGGAAAAAAGGTACTTGGGATCAAAATGAGTGCATAAAAAGTCAAAGGTCAATGACTGGTGAAGAAATTGAGATTGCAATAGTGAGAGGAAAAATTTAGAACTACATGACCAAATGTGCCACGTGCGTTTTTCCATGCGTTTGGATAAATGAATGGAAAACGCATGGTTTTTGCCTGATTATAATTTGCTAAAAACCATGCATTTTCCATGCATTTATCTTTCTCATGGGAAACGCACGTGGCACATTTGGCCATGTACTTAAGCCAATCATGTAGGGCCTAGCTCTAGTATTACCCCCTCCCCTCCCCCTCTTCCTAATTTTAAGACCACATTATCATTTAGACTAGTGCATATTAATGGCAAAATAAAGAAGATTTTTTATTATAAGGTGTTGTCCTAAAGTTAATTGTCTAAAGGTTACTTATCAGGCAAAATCAGCAGCCAGTGATGAACGTAATGATGAGATGATAAGGCCAATTCAACATCATAGTAATCTTCTCTATGACATCTGTGCATAGCTGTTATTCACAGTTTAGGCTACCCTAGCATTAAATCTCAGTTTCTCATAAAAGGGGATTGTATGGTACACACAGCTATATATCATAGATTTAAGGTTTTGCATGTGCGCAGTTTAGAAGCTAACTAGGGGAACACTATGGAAATTCTCTGAAAAAAATATATTCTTTTGTGACTCGCTAGTCTTGACATGAAAATATACTAAGCCTGGGAGAAAAAAATATATATTTAAAGAAAAAAAGTGAAGTTGCTTTAAAGCAAAACAGAAAGTTGCAAGGTAGAACAATATTTGGATCATTTGAGTCAAATGTTCGACTAAAAAAAGCTTCCGATAAGGCGAAAAAGTGAAGTCGCCGCGAATAATGATTTTATAAGTGTAGAAAATTGCTCCGAACACATGCAACATTCATGCTGGTATATTTTGACAACATTATCTCTGAAGCTAATGATATTTAAATATCTTAGACCCGGCCAAGGGCACTTTTGAAATGCTTAGGTGATTCAATAATGCTGGTTTCAACTGAACTGCAGAAATCCACAATGTGGAAAATTGACTTTTTCTGTTCGACCTATTGAAGTCTGCGTCTGAAGGGCCTGGTAGAGTCATGTAGAGCACACTATTGTGTTACTGTTGTATTTGAATCACCATGGAAACCAGTGTTGCTTGCTTGTATAATACATTGTGGTCTATCCCCTTCTCTCTATTTTATTTGCATTTCGTATCACCAAAATTTTAAAAAGAAAAGAAAAAAGAAATCAAACCATTATTCTCTTACATAGAAAATTTGACAGACATTTTACCTTTAGATTTCTGTTGAACATAAAGTTCATACTGTATAAAAGTAAAAGTTAGTAAATCAATCAAGCAATAACTCAATTCTCAAGAAATACACCAATTTTATAATGGTAGACAACGCTTGTTTTCCCCTAAATTTTCTTATTAATGAATTAATTAGCTTATGATGTACTGTTCATAACTGCAGTTTTTATCACCAATTTACAATCAATATGAAACAATTCAATATTGTAACAAGATATTGAGTTCTTGGTCCTTTTTTATCAGTCCATCTTCAGAGGAAGCAAGTCAGTCTTCATGGTGTTGCAGTTAGTGTGTTCGATAATATGTTTAACAAAAGAAATATCACACAAAAATCTCTAATGCGCTGTAAAAATTTTTTTTTTGAAAACAGTATTTGAAAAGTCTCAGAAACATGCACTAGGTAGGGAATGCTTGCTGGATCTTGCTGAGTCTGGCTTGGATGTTGCTGATCACACCAGACTAAAGGGTGACCTCTGCATGTTACGGAGGCCAACCCTGCCAGGTAGGTGGTCGGTGGATTAGGGCTTACCGTCCTGTATTTCTGCACCTGTTGGGCTAATTAGGACAAGCAGGGACCACGGCAATGAGATGATGTATGAAACAGCCATCCAACTGAGGCTCGACTGGGCATTGAACCGGGAACCCAGCGGTTGGAAGCCCAGCACGCTAACACTGAGCTAGACCCCCACCCCTCCCAACCCTGCCAGGCACAGCCGCCTCGAACTCACTCTGACTTGAGTGCAGGAGTGGGTTTGAACTTGTGTCCTGATGTTCCAGGAGATTCACTTGCTCAGTGCTCTAACCATTAGGCTACTGGGTGTTAACTGCTGCTATTTCGCTCTATCCAAGCCTATTCAATTCCCAATTTAACTTAAACAGCAGAACTCTAAAAAACGAACATCACAGAGTTCTTACAAGAATGTGGTCTTACTTGTGAGGTTCCACTGTACATGAAATATTGTCTAACTCTGAATATTTATCTTCATTCTTTGTGGTGACTTCAACAGCCTGAAAAGACAATAGGAAACAGCCTCTCAAAAGCACTTGAATGTGTTTGACTTTAGCAAACCATCTGATCCCGTATGTAGTGTCTCAGCCATGTAGAAGATCTCTTCCTATATCACTCTAATAGTTTTGTTGCATTGGGTGTAAAGATTAATTTTAGATAGCGTCAGCCTGGATTAAATTCTCATTTTATTGATGCAGAAATTTGATATAACGAGGGTTGCCTTAATTGTGAGGTTATTTATAAACGTAAGTTACGTAATAACTCTTAATTAAGACCACAAAACTTGTATATTAAATTAACTGTTGATCACATTAAGTCGACCCAATTCCATGACTTCACATAGTCAAGTGTCTATGTCTTTAAAGTTTAGATCTTCGTTTCAAAGTTGTCTATACATGGGGGTTGATTTCCCTTGAAGGGTGGTGGGGGGGGGGGGGGGATGCAGGCTTCCTTGTCTGTCACATTGTACTTTTCCCTCATACAAGTATCAGTGCAGACACTGTTCAAGAGATAAAGTCATGATGGATCATTGATGCCTTTTTTAGCCAATAGACATAAACTTGTAATGATATGTTTACAACAAAATACAAATTTTTATTAAACAATAGTTTGTAGGGAAAATGTCATTCTCATTAGTGAATTTAAGGGGAGGGTGATAATTGCATGAGCATCCCCCTTTTCCCAAGAAGTTAATGGGGGGGGGGGGTATTTACCCCCCACCCCCTGTATCCCAGATTACATTCCAAATCTGGCCAGTGTCATTGCTACATCGTTTTGACGTCGCCGACATCGTCTCAACGTCGATACGATTTGGAATGCTATCTGGGATATTTATTTAGAAAAACATATATATGATGATAACCTACATCTTTCAGGGTGTCTTTCAAATCCAATTAAATTTGTTGCTTCAGTAGTTTTCTAAATATCAACAGAAATTAATCCAATAAAATTATATGAATTGTTCCAGGATATGGCGATACATTTTTGTGAATCAGGAAATGCATGGAATATGATTAAGGTTTCAAATCACTGAGGGAAATGCATTGTAAGGAAACAACAATTGTTACTTTCCCCAGTTACATTTTCAGATTTCTGTAAGGTTTCTGTCCCAGCAGTCTGAATAGGCACATTGTGTTTTTAAAAAGTGCTTATTATCTATAATTTGAAAGCAGGTTGAAGAAAATTAGACGTTTGAAGTTTGGACAAAACCAACACTACAGTCACCTATTGTCTTACATGACTGAGGTTTCATTGAGTGGAGATTTTATCTAACAGCTAAAGTATATGTTCACATGATTTATTGGATAGATTAAGTAGTATTTGACAAAATAAGACCTTGTGTGTCAATTAACATGTTATACTTTGATGGTAATTGAGTTTTGAAAGGTTTAAATGAATCGGTGGCTTGTGAAAAGGACCTCTAAAAGATTTTGACCATATGTTCTTGGTTTAAAAAAAAAAAAGTATTTTGATGTCCAAAGGTGAAGGTATTCCCATATAGCATTCCAAGTCGTATCGACGTCAGCGCGATGTCTGCAATGTTGAAACGATGTTGTACCGACGGCGCCCGATATAGAATTGAGGCTGGCTCGATTTGGAATGCTATCTGGGTTGGTTTCGAATTTCTATACAAAGATCTCGAGGGATCTCAATTGCAGATAAATTTATACAGTCTACTTACCTGCAGGAAAAGTAATTTGTTCACATCGCCACAGTTTTCTTCTGTTCTTCTTCACTTCCGGTCACTTCTGTTCACGTGACCATCTGCCAATCAGGTTGCTCTATCTCATCCTTTTTTCTAATTATTAATTTGCTTGCACAATATATCAATTTTATCCAAGATATTATTGACTATATTAAAATGGAAACACATACAATGTACAGCAATGTTTCACATTAAAAAAAACTAATTTCATCTAAATTCAAATACTGTGTGTAGAACTCAATCTCTTTGCTGTTTTCAGTGTATGTTCAGTAAATTAATCAATGGATACATAGTTCAAGCATGAAAACAGTAATATTTTGAAGTGGTATAACACTGTAAAACATTTACAAAAGGAGTAATATATGTATATATGTTTTATGTATATATAAAACAATAACAAAAGGAGTACTGCTTGCATTTTCAAATCAAACTATTTTCCCAAATCTCAGGTGTTCAAAGAGCTGCGAGTAATAGAACCAGCACTGTTAGAACGTGCAAGAAAAGAAAAATGATGAGAAAAAAGGTAGATAAAAAAAGAGAGGGCACTCTACTGACCTCATAGCGAGTGATGCAAGTACAGTAGTGCATGGTTGAGCGACCATTTCACTGATAAGAGGCCCTTATGAGGTCTGTTCCTCCAGGGTGGCCACAGTTAGCAATAAATCTCACATAAGCAGACCTCCAGCGTTGCTCACATTGATGTCTCCATTCATTCCTATTGCACCACCCCATTTCTTTTCTATCACTCATTTCTTTTCTTTTCCACTTCAAAGCCATACATTTGATAGCTGGTTAGCTTTATTCATGAATAGCTGTTGAGTACTCTGCAAATGTGTGTTAATATATAAGTATACTGCTTGTATGGTTTAAGTTTACTTTCCTGACTATGCCAAAGCAATTGATGCAGTGTGTAGTTGTGATGGCAAGAGTTGGACACAAGGATGACTTCGCCATTTCAAGTAAATCTGCCTCACTTTGTATTTGTATTTAATTGGATTGCTTTCTTGGACTTCAGTGAGATTGAGAATACCCACAATAGCAGTAGTGTATTCCATGAGAAAAGTTTGGAACTTGTTATGTGAAACCCATGTCATAAGTTGGCTAACAACACCATGCAATCTGCACCATGAGCCCAACCCCCAAAGTTGTTCAATTCAGTTTACAGACCACTCTCATACTAACCCTGTCAATCAAAATATATCACAGGCTTTTGTTAAATATTTGAAGCATACTCGTGAATTGTTAGACTCGTAAAAAGCTTCCGATGACATCTTCATGCAGAGATGAGAGGACGGCGGCCTCTGAGTGGGCCAGTGTTCTTTCGCGCGGTCTCACTGGGGTAGCATTGTACCGGCTCTTACATTTGGATCTCATAGGATGTTTTAAGACACTTTCAATGGTTCTTCAGTGCGTGAAATTTTCTCCATTGTGTCTGAGAAGTAGGGGGATGAAAAGGGGCGGTGGGGGTGATCATGAAGCGGTCTTTGATGTGACCGCCAGTCTGCTGGAACCTTCACCCCATAGACCACACAACCGCCAACTCTTGTCTTAAGTGATAAAACTCAGTCTTCTTCAATTGTTGCTCAGAAGTTACGGCCCCTGGTTCTTAAGTCTGTGATCATGAGATGCACCAGTGACTCCATTAGTAGTACCTGGAGTGCGACGGTGACAATGGTGTCGTCTGATCGTACCGGAAGTCGCTCGGTTGTCTTGGAGATGACCTCTGACCTTGCTATCATCAGATAGATGACATCTTGAAGTCACGGATTGAAATATACTCCTCTCTTTGAATGAATTCGTTTCACAGCTGAAGTGCCACAAGGCCGCCATCTCGTCCAATCTCTCTCTCCGCAATATGAAGAAGCGCGAGACATTTAACTCCCAACGGATTGACTGAAGACGACATATATCTTCTGAACTTTCAAAAGTAATACACACTAATGCCCTCTGAAGCTCTTACACAAAGGCCTCATTGGTGCAAGAAATACAATCTGTTAAGAGGAGTTTCTTTTCGGCTGAACACAGAGACGCGATACAGACCACTTCGCCCAATAATTCTGACAGAACCTAATTGCTCCAGATAATACAATGAGAGAAAAAATCCAAAAAGGTCCCTTTTATAAAATGAAAAAGTAGAAGTAGACGCAATGGGATTATGTGACACAAGTTACTTTGTAACAGTGTAAGTCCATTTTCAGATTGAAAGCCTATGTGTACTGGGACATATCGAGTGAAAAATCTGCATTTCAACGTTCCCAAAGTTAGAGATGCACTTGAGAGGAAGAATATATTTTAATGGTAACAGACATTAGTAGTTAATGATGTGTATCATTGGCCTTTTAAAAACGATCATAAAGGATATTATTATAATAATAGGTCTATACACAAATATGTAAAAATCATGCTTTATATTAATGGTAGATGAATAGTGAATTGTTGATTTGCTTCAGTAAGTAATTCGATCCAATGGGTGAGAGACCCAATTTTTCCAGTTAATAAAGACAGAAGAAGTTTATTGAACCATTGGCAATAACGGTCAAGCTTCTGATGACTGAGAATAATTCTTCTTAGAAATTTAAATTCTTCCTTAAAAGTACACTTTTTTAAAGGAATTGTTAAATTTTAAAGCATTTTGATTGCATTACAACAGAGACATTCACATGCATGACAAGCGCTTACATCACACACAGGTGTATAAAGTTGACGACATTTGTAATATTGTTGAAGCATGGAGCATACTCACATGTACAAAGTATCCATGTAGGATTGATGGCTAGGTTTACCAGCACAGTATTGTACATAGCTGTCAACACTGCGTTGTCACCAAAGCAGTTATTTACCTGATCTCACATCACTTGCACTGATTTGAGGACTGGATATGCAATGTGGAAAGTGAGCACCCCAGATTTTACACTAAGACAAGGTAGAGTGATGAAATTAATACATTTTTGATGGCAGGTTTGGGTGGTATTAAGTCTGAGGTCACTGATACTTATGTCATTTTTGTGGAGTGTTGGTTTTTTCCTGGACAATGTGGTTCATTGTTATGTGGTGCAGGTTTCTGTGTGCAATTATCATATCACCTTGCTACACTGTATGGAAGCCTCTCATGTTTTTTTGGTGTGTATGGTCGGTGCACACAGGCTCCTGCCCACCACATCAAATTAGTCTGAATTTGAAAGCAGGCAGTGTAGATTTTCTGCCATTACTTTCTACAGTAGCAGACACATCGGTGCAACCAATTGGATAATATCATGGGGCCATGAGCACTGCATTGTACCTGGTGTAACTTGCTGTGAAAGCATGTTCAGCACTCAGTGAGTAGTGTTACATGTCGCTAATTTGTTCGCTTACATACCCGCTGGATTTCGGGAACATGCGCTGGTGATTTTTGTAAATGCACCGACATAGACAGTAATATGCGATGTAATTTGTCCGTTTTTGGATTTGAAAAAATTAATAGAGGATTTTCCTTGATGCATTACATACAGTAGAGAGTTACACGCTGTAATTTGTCCTGCATAACACTTCTGCCATTGGATTTATAACTTCCTCTTTGGATGCCAAATAGTATGTAAATTGTCCATTTGTCTAAACTAACTTCTTATTTGTCATCATTATTCATTCACATTTTAATACACTGTACTGAAAAGTAAATTGTCCTTGCTCTATTATTACTGGTGACCCTATATTGGTATTGGTCATGGTTTATTACTAGAAATAAGTAGAAAAATATCACTTCTCCCGTGCTCAGTTGCTTTGCCATAGGATTAGAACGATGCTACATGGATAGATAAATTGTCCTTACTTTGAGATTGGATATCTATCACATGCTTTAAATCTGATATGATAATTGTCCTTGCTTGGCCATCGGATTGTATCAATTGACACTCTTGGTATGATAATTGTCCTTGCTTTACCATTGGATTACATCAATTGACTCTTGGTATGATAATTGTCCTTGCTTTACCATTGGATGACATCGATTGACACTCTTGGTATGATAATTGTCCTTGCTTGGCCATTGGATATAATCATTTTACCAATAGAGGTTTAATGGACACTTTTGATTTGATAATTGTCCTTGCTTGGCCATTGGATTACACTGCTGTAACACCACTCATGCTAGTGTCTGGAGCTGGGGAACATGCTGTTCACATTACTACAAGGTGAAAGGTGTGTTATGCAATACACTTAGTGTGAGTTTGTCTTTACCTGTAGTTTGTCTTGTGTGTGGGGGGCAGTAACATGAGTTGTCCATTGTTGTCTTAAAGTGAATGGACACCTGCAAAATGCCTGTGTTAACATTATGCAGAGTGATTCTGTGGGAAGATTTCTTTTTATTAAAACACCAGTTCTCCTTCCGCCTACTATGAATTCTAGGTTTAGTAGAAGGTCTTGGTTTTTTGGTTGGGCTCAGAACAAGTTGCGAATTGTATGTTCATATAGAGGGCATTCAGGTAGATTGTGTGGATTGTGTCAGTGGTATGTACACCATGCTAACTATTATGACTATCTACTACTGATGTGCACAAGGCACAATTAACTTCTGTGGCTACTACTAATACTACTACTACTACTATACTGCTACTACTACTACTACTACTACTACTACTACTACTACTACTACTACTACTACTACTACTACTACTACTACTACTACTACTGATAAGCAGAGTTAAGACAGAGCAAGCAAAAAAAAAACAGCAGTTTATGAAGGCACGATACTATGGAATAATTTTCAGCAACAAAACAATCATGATTTCAAAACATTATAATCATTACACAAAAGCATCAAAAACTTCTTTATCAGTGGTTACATACCTGTTATAAATGGATATGGACCTTCATCATTTTATATAATTCAAACCTGATTCTGTAAAGGTAACCAGCCTGATATGCCTTGGCTTTTTCTGGTAGCCATCCACTTTTGGTTAATATAATTACTACTACTGCTACTGCTACTACTACTCTTCTACTACTACTACTACTACTACTTCTGCTACTACGACTATTACTACTATGACTACTACTACTACGACTGATGTTAATGTTCAAATTCTTTAATCTAGCTAGATCCAGATACCTCCCAGATAGCATTCCAAATTGTATCGTGTCGGCAATGTCAAAACGATGTTGTGCTGTCTGGACTTAGTACTTTTATCAATGTGTTGCTGAGGTCATTTTGCATCACATTTTGATTCTAGGCCTAGCACCTCATCCTCATATCTGCCTTTAGCTGATGATAATGATTATAATTGGAAAGTCTGGAGTGTTATCTGATGCCATTGCCAGACAAAAGTCTGATCTGATGCAATATGTGTGAGTCATCACTGAATAGTAAGACATGACACTGCATTGCCTGCAATATACAATCATCTCGTTTGAAGCATGCGATGTATCATGACCTGTAATTGCAATTTGATGACACTGTAGAAAATGACTGCTGATTGCATGCAATCATTTAGAGTCATTACAAGTGTCATTATAAGCGGCCTTGCTGGCATGGCAATAGCAGAACTAAGTGTGAATTGTGTGAAGTCTGTTGAGTATGATTCGTGACATTGGCCTCATCTTGACATCTTAATAACTGCCCTTCATTCGTGGGTGGTTCATGTTAAGTTACCCGTCTAAGTTATTAGCTCCTGGACCTCCCCTTTTGACGGGTCCCCAAACAGCTCATGTCAAGAACTTCAGTGATATATACAGAGCCTTTGACAATGTTGTCCCAGCCATTAAGGAGCCTATAGTGTATGCCTCTACAGCATAGTGATCACCTGGCCCATAAAAATGCATATGGGACGATCTTGACTTTGATGTGATGGAATTGTCACTCTCATTGGGTGGGCGAACTGTCGGCACATTAAAGAAAGTGATAATGTTGTTATATTTATTATTTATGTATATGACTTAGGTGTCACTTGGCTATGATTTCTTATGATGTTGTGATATACTATAGTGGCTTCTTAAAGCTTCTTGTTAAGGACTATAAATTAGTAACAGCTTGTTGCTGTTCACCGTGCAGTGTAGGAGAGATTTTGAACAGCGTGACGCACAGACAGAATTCGATTCTTGAACTATAAGAACTCATCCCTTACAGCCAAATTCATAGAGGTGGAAACAAATCTCATAGACTTGGAAGTTAAACTCCAGATGACGTCATGTGAATCCAGGACTCTCATTAGTTGAGAGACTGCCTTAGCCAATGAGAGTTCAGGATTCTCATGATGTCACCTGGAGTTTAGTTTCCAACTCTATGAGACTTGTTTCCAACTCTATGGATTTGGCTGTAATATGCATAATCAGCAATAACTCATGACATATCATAAGCTGCCGATCCCAACATTTTACATGCAGAATAAAGTTCACTTCCATCGCCACTTATTTTCATTTAAATAAATTATTCAGTTTTATTTATATTGCAAGAGCAAGTCTAACCATTTTCCTTTATGTCTATGAAAGATGTGAAAGTTTTATATCACTGTAATTGCACCGTGTGGTCTAAAGGTTAAGGAATTGGTCAGCATCTCTGCTGGGCCTGGATTCGATTCCCTGTTGTGGCACACTCACGAACTAAATATCAGTTAGCAAATGCTTACTCTGTGTCTATGCTGATGCAGGGAAATATCATTGTGAGTGGCAAGAACATGCCTTGGAGATCTGCACTATCTTAATTGTCATCTATAATGCGTTTTGTCAATTTATTGGCTGTTTATCGATGAAATCTGTTGACCAGCTAACATCTGTTAAAGTCCCCAGTGAGCTCAACACTATCTGTTGCATTATCCCTGGGTATTATGTTATTCACAGAATGATGGCCTTCTACATTACATGGGCAGTGAGGGGGTTGTCCTGTTGACAGTTCATATGAACAGGTAGCACAACACTAGCTCCCACCAGACAGGTGATACGCTGCCTGTCATCCGCGTTCACATACAAATTATCTGTAAAATGAGAATATAATTTCCCCCACCATCTTTGATTTGCAGGCTTTTATAGTCAAATCTTGTAAACACCTGCACAAAAGTAGCTTTCATTGACTTGTCAAATTAAGTCTAAAGTTGGCTTGGAGTGGCATAAAAATGCTTACTTTTGGCACATTAGTTTTGCAATGTCAATAAGTTAGACTTAGGTGCCTTTTTAAGTGTGGCACCCATTAAATAGAAATTATAAAATATAATTTAATGATTTAATATCAATGGTTTTGGCTTACCAGTTTCTGCAAAATAGCTCTTCTAATAGTGCAACAGAATATAATTAATTTTAAGCCTGGAATGGTGATACTAGTATGTTATATTAAGGAATCACTGAAGAGGTCTTAATATCGAGGTGGTCTTGATTCTGAAACTTTATAATCGGGTTAAATTACTACAGGTGAAGTGGTCTTCAAATTGAGGTGGTCTTAATATTGGGTAGTCTTCAATGTTGGGTTCCACTGTTGTTGCGAATTGTGTAATAATCGTGTAGTTATTTGCAGTGATTTCAATAGCTTATACTTACATAATACCAAATAACCTTATACCAGTGTTGTGACCCTCTTACTTATTACATGAATTCTGTGGCCAAAACACATGATATCTAGCCTGTCTGAATACATGAACACTTTCAATGAAATATTCATGAATTCTGTGTGGGGAAATTTAGCCACACAAGGCCATGTTAACCCCGAAACCAACCACCAACAATGACAATGACAAAGCTCGCTGAAAATATTTTTAGTTCCCACGTTATAGCTATGTGTATTTGGACATATGGAATTTTAATAATCATTTTATAGAGCGCCCAATTATATTTTTTAATTTTTATTATAATTGTGTATTAGATAAAGGCAAACATGCTACTCTCCAGTTTTAGAAAACGTGAGTTTGAAGTAAAGAAAAATTAACACATATTAGACATGTGTGATATGATCGTAAAATACATAGCCAGTTCAACTATTAACTGTAGTCCAATTTCATGACTATTTACTTCAGTACAGAAGTAAAAATTCTATGGCTGCCCAGCTTGTACTGAGGACGATAAAAAAGGTACCACCAGAGGCTATTGAATGATTGTACCAATGTTATATTGTCATGATGGGAACCACTCATTAGATCATCAGTGTGTTTTTACCCTCTCTAGCTTTAATGTACATATTTATGTGCACAATGAAATTTTAATTGCCTCATGAAATAGTTATTGCATCATTCATTATATTCAGTTTAATAAAAATACTTAAGCTTGATTTAATACTTGTAATGGCATAACAAATGTTTAGAAATACGTCGGTTCAATGTTATCCCTTTTGAATTGTATGCTAGTTGAATGTTATTTCATTGTATTCTAGGTTACTCAAAATAGTTGCTAACGTTGTGGGTATTAATAAAAATAAAAATTGCTTGTTTTAAATAAGTTATAATGCATGTCCTGATGGCATTCCAAATCGTATCAACGTCGGCGCGATGTCGATGATGTCAGAACAATGTTGAACTGATGGCAGCCGATAGAGAAACGACGCTGGCCCGATTTGGAATGCTATCTGGGTGGTTATGTCAATTTAATTGAAGGTTATATTAATGTTATCTGAATGTTAAACTAATGTTAGTTGTTTATTGTGTGTTTCAGAATGGATTACTGGCAGCAAATACCATCTTTAGTTATGCTAATGTTACTAATGTTATCAAGGATGAGTTCAGCAGTTCCTGGTCTTTACAGTATAATGGTGAGTAGACAATTATCTTTCGAGTGGTGGTGATGGTGGTGGATGAGGGTTTTACGTCCTGTATTTCTGCACCTGCTGGGCTAATTAGGTCAGGTAGGGACCATGGCAATGAGACGAAGGATGAAACAGCCATCCAACATAGGCTCGACCGGGAATGGAACCCGGGACCCAGTGGTTGGAAGCCCAGCACGCTACCAATGAGCTAGGCCCCCACCCCATTATCTTTCGAGTAAATACTTATGTTCAGAAATACATGATTATAATGTAACATAATTAAAGATGGACATATATAGGCCTGTGTGTGTTTTGAAATAATCAGTTGCCAAACAGCAGAGCTATCATAGTCAAATTTTATACCCAACTATACTTTATAGTGGGTTTATCTATACTTGGCTGATGACGTCACATGTCATTTTGTGATCTTGTTATTTGATCCTTGGCTGAACAGATTTAACTGTTTTATTATTATCGTCCTATCATCATGCTTTATTTTGTGATAATCTGTGTTTTTGTTTCTTCATAAATCAGTTTGTGTACTTTGACAATAGTGAATTAGTATTATTATTATTATTCTAATAATGGGAAGATATTTGCTTATATTTAAATATGATGAAATAAACATACAACAATTTAAAAAATTAGCAAAAATAATTTGAAAGTAATAGAACTAATATCCTCACTCTGTGGTTTGGTGTCTTATGTCATATGATTTAAATAAATTGCAAACGTTTTAATTCCTGGTAATTGCTAAGTTTCTGCATCCTGGTTCTAAAAATAGCCATGATTCTTATTTTTCACGTTATTGCAATTAATCGCCCAACAAGAATTATATGTAACCATTCAAGAATTTATACAACGTATTGAGGTTTATTTGAGAAATCCTATTTTTCTCTTTTATATATATATATAAATAGATGAATTCTGGTAATCTATTTGTCATTTTTCCTGGAAATGGATCCATCTCGAAATTGAGCTGCATCCGCATCAGTTGAGATGGTTTCGCCTGAGGCTGATGCATTTCTGAGTAATGGATGGTTGGAAATTTGGCTAAAGTCGAGGTTTTTCGTGTTTCTGTATATCAAGAGGTCAGGGATCTAGGCCAAGCATATTTAGCTAGAGTTGGGGTCACACTAACTTTATTTTTCGGTCATATTTTATCAGAACAACGTGTTACTAATAAGTCAAAACCCTGACTTTCTAACCCATAGAAAACCCCCTCTCTGTACCAGTTAATTTCATATATTTTTTAAAATAATATTGCCAGCATTATCTAATAGCAAACTTCTATAGTTTACTGTGCTTTTATCAGCTAAAAAATCGATCCACGCCAGTTATGGAAAATTATGAAAAAAACACAGGTGGATACATATTTTTTAAATAGTTGAATACCCTTTTTGGTAAAATAGCATTTAATTAGTCATTACATTGCAACATATACTTTAAATTCTTTTGTTTTGCTTTGAAATCTGTTCATTTGACAATTAGTGCAATAGGGTAGTAAATTTGACTGATGCAGTGACAGTAGTCGACTGAAATTCATGGTTAGTTTTACATGACACCAGTGCATTGTAAAGTTAAACCTTACATGGCCCAACACTTTTACAGTAATAAACCTCTGGAATTAACATAAAAAGGAAAGAAATTCGTTTTTGAATGACTTGTAAGCATCCCTTGAAGCTATGTGCTAATTACTCAAAATGAGTGTTTAATGAGCCATGTCTACATACTATTTTTTGTGTGTTTACAACAGGAATTTTTGTGGTTAACTTAAAAACTTCAGTGGTTACTGTGGATTTGACAATAGATAAGCATATAAATGGTGTGAAATTTGAATAACACATTTTTGAGGTTATTATAAATTATACAGTAGCTGGTGAATAGAGATCATTGTTAAGAATTTTTAATGCAGTGACTTCTTAATTTTGAACCCAACTGTATTAGCCATTACATTACATTTCATGATTAAGACCACATCTCTATTAAGACTAATGATACTTTGATAAGTAAGGTCGAATATCTTTGACTTTATGTATACCAGATTCCCATAGAGTAGGTTGGCCGATTTTAGATCCTGTTCTATTTTTGCTTGTAATTTTAAATCTAAGTTGTGATTTTAAATCTAGGTTACATGTAGTCTGGCAGGCGAAAAACAACAAAACATATCTATAAATTTACCCCTAATTATGACAATCCAAAAAAATATCTTATTTCTTAAATATATTTAGTCGTTTTTCTTCCATATCATTTTCTCCTCTAAGCAATTATCAGATCCATGAAACCGTAGCGTACAGATTAAATTTTAATTTTCATTTTGTTCCATGATATATGAACTTGCATAAATCATATTAGGCTTATTTTTGATTACAGAAATGTGTCAGATTTAAAGTTGCGAGTTATAATTGCCTACAAAAAAACTACTACTAGAGCTATTTAATATTTTGTCCTTCATTTATGAAAGAGGTCTATAATTTTCCAAGAATATATTCTATTTCAATATTGCTAACAGTTTCACACAATACACTGTGACATATTAAATTGAAGTTGAGTCAGTAATAAGACCTTCTTCGCTACTTAAGTGTCTTAATAGCGAGGTGGTCTTAGAAGAAAATACACCAATGACCTCGTTTTAAGATATCTCACAATTAAGACCACCTCGCTATTAAGACCACTCAACAAAAAGAAAACCCAGATGGCATTCCAAATCGGGCCAGCGTCGTTTCTATATCGACCGCTGTCAGTTCAACATCGTTTTGACATCGCCGACATCGCGCCGACGTTGATACGATTTGGAATGCTATCTGGGAACTAGATTTTGGCCAGTCTAAACATTATTTACCTCAATATTAAGACTACCTCACTATTAAAACTAGTGGTTTTAATGGTGAAGTTTCACTGCTATATCATCATAATTATAATTATACTAGGATTCGGTAAATTTTAGCTCACACTACTGGTATAGCTGCCTGCAAAACCCTTCAATATAGCAGGCAAACTTTTTTGGATTTGTGCATTATCAAAGCTGTACACAGTATATTTTAAAAGCATTTTCCCTAACCAAAACATGTAATAGCAGGATTTGAATGTTTTTTTTCTTTGTGTACTTTCCTTTTATAACACTTTTCTGGCAGTTCTACATTCCTTCAAGTGGTGCATTATTACAGTGATAACAATAGCAGAATGACTTAGTTGCTGAACAGTCACGGCCTCCTACAGAGATTTTAAAATGCTTGGAAATCCCCTAAATAAAAATACGTTTAAGCTTCAATTTTACGAGCACTAGTACCATGTCCACTGGTCTACAAAGTGGGGTGATATTAACAGCTAGGCATTGTACGTAAGTAGGCTGGAGATATAATAAATGTTTTTTAGTGTATAGAATTGTATTGTATATTGTTTATTCTGTTCTATTCTATTCTATTCTATTCTATTCTATTATATTCTATTCTATTATATTATATTCTATTCTATTCTATCAATGCTACGCTTAGTCAGCGTACAGTTAGTTTCATTAAAAACGGCCCGTCAAATTGAAGCTAGACAAAGCTAGACAAGTTCTGCCATACGATGCTACCTGCCACTAAACGGAACTCTCTGGCTATAGCTGGCTACTAAAACCGGATCTAAAATACGTTTTTATGATATATTAGATAAATTTCTTACATTTACCAAGGTTTGATTATTTTCATTGTTGGTAGGTGTAAGCCGACTATAAGCTAGGAGTCGACAGAAGCAGCTGGCTTTAGCCAGTTATAGCTACAACCAGGAATAGGTTGCTACAGCTGTCTAGAGTCGACCATATTGTACAAAACTAACTGTATACGACCAGCTACCAGAGCAGACATAATGATGAGAAGATAAGACTTGCAGTCCACACCATGTTACACATTTACCCCATGGAATAAGCCTCCCAGCTTAACTGCTATAAAATGGTCTAGAAAATGAAATAGAATACTTAATGAAAACTCGCTTCCCTTGACTCTTTCATCACACTTATCCAATTTAACTTATGTGATTTATTACAACTTAAAATCGTCTGGTGGTCATAATGACCAAGTGTTCTTATTTGGGGGTAGCACTGCATTGCACTTTTATGGGGCGTGGGAGTGATTTTCGTCACCAAATTGCAACTTCTAAAAATAACAATACTCCTGGCATTGTCAGATTTATTCCCCAAAAACATGACATTGTCAATATACCCCCCCCCCCCCCTTTTACTTTTTGACTGAGATTACAGCCTCAGGGAAAAAGGAAGAAAATATTTGTATTCTTTGTTGACTTTTGGTAAAAAATTCACTAGTGGATGTTTTTGAGCAAGATGAGGCACTTAACATCTCAAATGCTATTGTCACAGTTAATTTATACCACAATATAATCTTGCATTTCCATTTTATTGGCTTCATGGTGGATTTATAAAGGCAGCACCAATATCTACTGATGGCCTGTAACAAAGACTTCTACATATTGTACAGTCAGTTTTTCATTTGTTTATTTAATTATTTTCACATTGGCTTCAATAATATTGACAATGTCCTGTTTTGTTGTGAAATGTGTTAGTTCAAAACACAATTGTGGCCCTAAGGAATTTGCATGCATCTCAAAGGGTCTTGAGTTTGAAATTTTGAACAGGTACTGCTCAGAGCAAGTAGTGATTAAAACATCATTGACATAGTAATATTATTACAGTGGAACCTCTCCATTAAGACCACCCTTGGTCTTAATAGCAAGGTGGTCTTAATAATGAGTAGAATTGAATGGTAAGAATATAAATGAGGTCCAAAAATGAGTGGCTTGATAGTGATGCTGTCTTACTTGTGACATCCATTTTACATTGTAAGTGCAAGATTTATGTTTGATTAAAATAATAATTTAGTGGTCTTATTGGTGAGGTGGTCTTTAAGCTGGGTCTATTGTACTATATAATACAATACATTCAATGCACTGCAAAATAAGAGTAGCTTTTAGTTTTAATTAACAAAAAGTAAAGAGGCCACTTTCAACCAGACATTAGACTTAAGTTCTAACTACTAGCTGTCTACAGTAATTAGGACCTTGCCAGTAATTTTTTTAAGTTTTTTCCCTGCAGTTCATTTGAAAGTCTAAAAGGAAGGAGCAAAACTATTTTGTATCAAAGAGTTCCGAAATTACTGACAAATTATAAAATGTCTTGCCAAGCAACGCCAGGGGCTTTGAGCCAGTTCAATAAATTCCAAAACAAACAAAAACATGCTGCTGTCCCTAAACTTGCCAAAAAAAGGTCAAGGAAAAAATCTTTTGAAAAATTCTGGAGGCATAAATGTAGGTAATAAGTCATACGCTAGTTCATGAAGTACATTTCTGGTGGTACTGAAACAGCTTGACTAAACCCACATTGACAAGATCTAGGTTAAGACGATATAATCAGCATCCAGAGGCAGGCGTAATGAAGAGATTTGAGGCAGGCAACGTCATGCACGGATGTCTGATTAATTACAGTATCATTTATTTGGAATAAGCGAAAGACAAAATTAATACAAGATGGCTCTCAGACCAAAATTCGAACCCAGAGTGTGTACAGCAGCCAGAGTGTTTAGCCACTAGACCAGCTGATGGGTGGCTTCGTAGGTAGCATTACTAGCTTAGTCAAATACGGTGGATTCTAATCGACCTTTCTGCACTACTCATGGCCTAGCTCAGAGGTAGCGCCCTGGGCTTTCAATCGCAGGGTCCCTAGTTCGATTCCCAGTATAGCCTAAGTTGGATGGCTGTTTCATCCTTCGTCTCATTGCCATGGTCTCTGCCTGTCCTAATTGGCCCGACTGGTGCAGAAATACAGGACGTAAAGCCCTAATCACACACACACACACTGTGCACTACTCATGAACCACATAATTTTCAGTGCCTATCCAGTTTCACATGCTATAGTCATAGGTATTTTGCCCTTCATTATTTGCATATTAATTAAGCTTCCTGTAAACAACAGTAAAAATAATCTGGATGTTAAATAGTAGATCAGTAATCCACAGGCCAAACTATTCTCCATATCTCTATCCCTACATGTCTATGTCTCTATCCCTATCTGACAGATACACAGATAGATAGGAGACATCGACTGTCTATGTCTCCTGTTGGTCTCTGTCGGTCTCTGTCTGTCTCTGTCTCTGCCCATCCATCTATGTCTTCCCTCCCTGTCTATCTATGTCTCTCACCCTGTCTGTCTGTGTTTTTTCTCAACTCGTCCAGGTCAGTCTCACTTTCTCTGTGTCTATTTCTTCCTGTCTGTTGCACTGCCTCTCACTGTCTCTGTCTTTTTTTAACTGTCTATCTCTGTTTGGCATACTGTCTGACAGTTTTTTGCACTGTATATGTGTCTGTCCACTTGTCTGTCCACTTGTCTGTCCACTTGACTGTGTGTCGCGAATGATCACAACATATTCTCAATGGCACTTGTCATGACCAAGAGAGGCTCTTTGCATTAATAATTCTCTTCAAAGCATTTCAAGTGCATTCGGCCCGTTTCATCTTGTTTTTTTCCTTGCATGTTACTTTTACAGCCAAGCACCATTCTGTTTGCAGTTTGTAATGCTTTATAAACTTAAAATTATGATTGATAACACCACTTATACCACACATACTAACAGACCACCAGAGGGGTAATAATTCAAAGTGCTTAGTACACTAACATGCTGTGAAGGAAACTGTCCTCAACCTTTAAGTTAATGTACAGTTTGCTTGGCATTCTGGACCTGTAGACAAACATTCATCAAGGGCACCATTAAGAGGTCTAAAGATTTATGGAAGGTCCTCACAAAAGACATGTTTTTACCACAAGAAACCACAGGGTACAGGGTGAGATTATGATAAATATTTGGTTCTAGTCTCCTTAAAGTGTTCATAACTTTTAAAAAAAGTATTTACAAAAACATTTGTCTTATGTTTGATAAATGTTAGCTGTGAAATAGTCGAATAGATGTACAATTCACGTTTTTCCTTATTTCTCAATAAAAATTTGGATTGCTTTGGCGAATGGTTCAGGTTTTTGACTGCTAAATGCATTCAGAAATTATAAGTTCAATTCTAAGAATCTATCATCAAGACATTACGGTAGAGCCACGTTGGTGATGAATTATACTTATGTGGGCCATGGAATTATATGAGTTTCCACAGATAAAGAGATTAATTCTCATGTTATTTTTGCAGAAGAGAGAAGACGAGTACATGGATCAACCAAATGTTGACATCACAAAAGACCAGCAGAGTGAATCATCGATAATTCATCAATTACGAAAAGAAGTCGAGAAGTTATCACAGGATCTCACCGACACGCGTCAAGCTCTCGAACTGTTGCGAACAGAACTCGACACCAAGATAAAGGATGTCAAAGCCACGTCTGTGACGCAAGAGGTATGGTGACATCATAATGGCATTGTTATTCATCTCCTTATTTGGTCATAAACCATCTTGTAGAATGATTGATCTCTTTGATTGTGTAATCAACAGTGCTGCATTGGTTGTTTAGTCTGTGGTCTAGAAGTATTGTGACGTCATTATTAACTCATTATTTTTTCTCCTTATTTGGTTGTAAATATTATTGTATGATCATCAATCTCTCTTATGATATGAGTGCAAGCAATCGAGTTGCCATTGCTTGTATTTGAGCTACTTTTTTCGATATTTTTCCTGTGTGCAGTACAAACTCTTCGCATATACACCAGCA
Organism: Alitta virens; assembly: GCA_932294295.1. Lineage (NCBI taxonomy): Eukaryota > Metazoa > Annelida > Polychaeta > Phyllodocida > Nereididae > Alitta > Alitta virens. Next base: position 36,769,901 of record OW028582.1, read on the forward strand.
AGATTGTATGCTCAAGAACTCCTGACAGATGTTTAGGATCTGAGGATCTGAAAATAGAATTTAGAGTATTATTGATAGCAGAAAAACACACGAAAAAAAGAAATGAGTGTGGGAGGGAAAGTTTACTTTTGTGGTTAGGTTTCCTTTCTGGCTAGACTTTTGTTCAATTTGAAGAAAACCAAAAGTCTGGGAATACTTGCAACAACAATTGTAGATTTAGGAAAAAAAAATCATTTTAGGGCAACATAGCAATGTAGATTTTTCACTGAAATATTTTGAAAACTGAAATTCGTGTCTACTTACCATAACAAAATATCATCTGAATTTCACTTAACCAATTAAATTAGAGTTTGAGACATGGTGAGGCTGTTGCAAAGTCTCCTGATTTAGTTTCGTCAAGTGATTGAAATTTGTGAGTTGTGAGCAAAAGTTTTAAATCAAAATGAAATTATTGGGTAGGCTAATATGTATCATAAACGGTTACAATGGTTTGTTTTTCAAAGTATGAAGACTAGTAAATAAATGGAAGTTCATCATGCAAGTTTTGATTCATTGGGCCATGGACAAAATTTGGCATTGGATAGTGGGTGGATTAGGGCTTTACATCCTGTATTTTTGCACCTGATGGAGTAATAAGGACAGGCAGGGACTATGGCAATGAGATGATGGATGAAACAGCCATCAAACTTAGGCTCGACCGGGAATCGAACCCCGTGACCCAGTGGTTGGAAGCCCAGCACACTACCACTTAGCTAGGGCCCCACTTCTCACAAAATTTGACATAACAATAAACCTGTTGTCATAACAACATATCGTTCAGATTGTTGTCCCACATAGCACCAAGGTATTTACCTTCAATGTTCAGTGTTGTATCCATTAAATTGACATGTGCCATGTCAGGTGTACTCATTTGAGTTGTAAAACAAAGCCCAACACATGTCTAGTATGAATAGTATTAATTAACATCAAAAGTGTTAGTTTACTGAGTGTGAAGGTCTTATGCTAATATTTGGTGACTTCAATTGCTCAACTTTGCATGATTTTCTGCTATCTAAAGGCTAAGTTACATAGCACCGATTTTTCCCTAATTTTACTACATTAAATGACTTCATCTGATTTACTGAATTTGACTGAAATCAGGGCATTTTAAACCTTTACCCAATGTAAGTTATTATCGATTTATCTGTTTACTTAATTAAATAACAGAATCTCGGTTTACTGTAAGTTCTCTTGTTATGTATAACATTTGGGATGATATTACAAATTTCACATAGGATGATAGTAAAATCATCCAGAATTTGATTGCTTTATATTGCAATTTATTGAAATTTATGTAATCATCTGCTAACTTGCTGCTCACTGAATAGATTGCAAAACCTGATTATTGAGAATTACTTCATAACTTCCTCTGTCCTATCTCACTGAGTCATTGTGACACGGTTGGTCTCGACTTTATCTGTACTTGGAACAAAAAAGAAGGATCTTATTTTAGATCAGACGACATTAATTTAAAAAGGTCTCATGACCTTTATATATAAAGGATCTCAATGTCAAGCGATAAATAAAAAATTCAATGAATTCGCAAAAAAGTCAGACAATGGAACACAATATACAAGTAACAGTGCTCACGATTTCCGTAACAGTTCCTTGATTTTCTGGGTGAATTGGAGAAATTTGATATCTGAAGTCGACTGCAGTACGTAACGGAATATCTGATTAAGTACAATTTACGACATGTGTTGCAAGTAAATTTAGAATAAAAATGACCTTCTTCTTTGATCATACAAGTACAACGCCGACATAATTCTAAAAATTGTCGAACAATTAAACGAATGAATACGAAATGGACTGATCGATGTCATGAAACAAATGTAAATCAAATTCAGACAAATGACCTTTTCTTTTCTGGTCTTTCTTCAGAATCTGCTGATGTTAACTAAATAAATCTAATTGCTTCAAGTGCTTCCCTTTTTTTGCATTTAGTCCATTTATTTTTTCTTTCTTTTGTTGCGCTTCTTTTAATAGTGTTTTAGGGTGAAAAATAAAAAACAAAGTGTTACCATAACTCAAGAGTATCATAAGTTAGCTCTTTCAACAAAGGGGGTTTCATTTGAATGAACGAAATAATCTGCTAAGAAAGTACTCCTGTCAATAAATTTAACCTATCGTGTTGCAGATTATTACAATGAACATTCTGTACTTAGAACTTAGATCACATGATTATGTATTAGCATTAGCCTGTATAACATATCAATAAGGATAGTAGTTAAATTACCAAATCTTTGTTGTGTATTACAGTTGAAAATGTATTGCAAATTTCACTTAGGATGACAGTAAAATTATCAAATCTTCATTCTTGTATGTGTGTTACAGTTGAAATGATATTGCAAATTTCACTAAGGATGGTAGTTAAATTACCAAATTTTCATTCTTGTATGTGTATTAAATTTGGGATGGTATTGCAAATTTCACTTAGGACGGTAATTAAATTACCAAATCTTCATTCTTGTATGTGTATTACATTTGGGACAGTATTGCAAATTTCACTAAGGATGATAGTTAAATTACCAAATCTTCATTCTTGTATGTGTGTTACATTTGAGATGGTATTACAAATTTCACTTAGGATGGTAGTTAAATTACGAAATCTTCATTCTTATATATGTGTATTACAGTTGGGATGGTATTGCAAATTTCACTTAGGATGGTAGGTAAATTACCAAATCTTCATTCTTATATGTGTATTACAGTTGGGATGGTATTGCAAATTTCATTACATTTTGCATGGCAGTAAAAATAAATGAGGAAGATCATTGCTAACTTTGGAACATATATATGTTATAGACAGATTTTTGAATGGCTCCAAATTGATTTAATTTGTGCCTGGAAGGGCATTTTATTCTAAGCGTGATTTCTGGAGGCCATAAAAGTTTTGACCAGGAAGACCTTCCAGGGCCCCGAGATCTCGTCTAGACAAGATAAGATGAGATCACGTGATGTTGTTCTTAATGACCTTTTAGCATGACCTTTAGCTTTGTCTTTTGCTAATATTTCAAACAATTCTTTAATTGAAGGATAAGTACATTTAAAGGGGCATCAAATAAAAAGAGATGGTGATCATGCAATACCCAAATATTCCACTAATTGTAGCAGAATGGCTACAAATTAACCAAGTGAAGAAATCGGGTATTAACCTACATGGCAATATATTTCTTTTATTGATACACAAACACCTTTTCCATTCAAATGTTTAAAAATAAACTTTTCCTTTCTAAGTTGTGCTTCACTAGCATTTTTCAAGATTGTACTTTGGTACATTTTAAACATAGGGGCCTTCATTTCAGACATATACAAGATAGAAAGTTCAGTTCTTGGTGATAACTCAAACACAGAAAGTTGACAGACATGTCAAATATTTTATTTATGCCATTACTGTTTACTAAGAAAGACAAAAACATGGCGTCTACATCTACATTTGGGGTGGTAGTGTAGCGCGATGTCTTGGCAAGTACTTCAATATGTAACATGTTGCTAAGGGCAACGAATATCTGTTGGCCAAATGTGTTCCATTTGCAGTTGCTTGTGGGGTCAGTGTCTAGTCAAATCCATTTCAGAGACTTGCAAAACCTGTGTATTTTGAACTCGACATGTTTCTGGAAGGTGTAAATGTGTGTATTGTATACAGTATGATTTATTCATTCACAAAACTTATACAGCCATTTGAATAATCTACCCACACAGTTAGATAATATTGCAAGCAATCATACTACAGTAGACCTAAAGTGATTATCAATGGTAAATGTGCAAAATAAACTCTAGAGTTCTAATTTGATACACACAGAGAGAGAAGACATCACATGTTTACAAGATAATCAAGTACACCCAGCCCTATATGGGCTTATCTGTCACAGTATACTAATTAAATTACAGCCATCTATTTGCCACAGCAGTAAGCATTCCAAATGCGTATTTGATTTAAAGATTTACAGACATTTAAATTAGATCAAAAGTCACAAGAAATGGCGAAAAATGTATATTAGAAAAAAGCCAAGTAATCATCATAGTTTCATATTAGCCAAAATTAATCCTCTTAAGTTAAGTATATTAAAACAGAACAAAATATCATAGTCAAATTTTCACTACATTTCTGATTTCATGAAATGAAAAGTACCATTGCATTGAAATGCCGTTGATTAAATGATGAATGCATTAATTGCCAAAAAATTCTGATTGTCATATTTTCATGTTACAGATGACTTGTCGTACTGATTTCACATGGTGGCACGAGACAGTTGGTCGGTCGCTGGAATATCTTGACAATTTTGACATTCATTGTCGCCATGGTGAGTTTTTGCGCCAATGGCGGATGACGTGGGGAGAACGCGACAGGAAGAAAGCAATCCGTTATGTTTGTTGCCACTTTAAGGACGTTACTTCAACGCCGCCATCTTTAAATCAGCGATGATCGTCTGCTTCTGAGCCATCCGCCATTTTGGTTTCGCGACAATCATTTAAATATGTATTTTCTCCCCCAAAAATGGAGTCAAGTCAGTTGTAGACAATTTTGAGTCAATGTCTAATAAAAAATTCCCTCTGGACACGACTACAACAGCTGCACAGTTCTCCAAATCTTACAAAACGCATAAACTCTTAAGTTTCCCCGGAGGCGTTTTCCCAAATTGTCACTAGAGGCGATGACGGCGCAAGCTCTCTTTGAAGACTATAGATGGCGCTTGCGGTTGTGCATCTGATTCCCCGCTTGACATAAAGGCGAATGACCTGGTGACCTGGGGTCCAGGTCAAACATATGTATTAAGTTATTGACGTCTTAGAGTGTGTCTGATAACACCCCGGGCTGTCAAGAAATGACTCATCGCTTGGCAAACAGACCTACAATTCCTGAGCACTTTGTTTTCAATGCAGTCGTCTGCACAAATTCTCCTTCGAGTGTTTTATTTTGTCCTATAATTGTAAATTTATGGACTTAAAAGTTTTTATAATTTACTTTTCGTTACATTCCTTGTTGAATCTCTTTGTCGGTTACTTTTACTATTTTTAAATATTACTCTTTGACTTTATATTTTGTTGTGAAATATTTTATAATTTTCATGGATCAAGCGTAGTAATTTATATTTTATTAAGTTTGATAAAACTGCCTGTTAAGTATAACAAATATCTCTTCCCATACATTTTAGTTTCGATTTAATTCCAAAAGACCCGAGAGTCCGATTACGATATCACAAGTAGCCGATTTCCAAAATCGGTAATATCGGAATAGGCAGTCCTTATTCGATTATCTTCAAAATTTTGTGTAAAAACTCACTTTTTAATAATATTATTTTGATATCTTTATACATCATACCATTTCTTTTTTACCTCCATTTGTTTATTAAAATGTAATTGAATGTTTTTTTATCTTTTTTATTTATATAAACTTTTACATATTTGGGTAACTTGAACCCCACACGAATGATGTAAGGATTCGCTTGTAAAATGCTTGACTCGTTATTGAATCTCATAAGTATTTTGTGTATTTTATGTACATATTGAGTTATTAATGTAAAATGCCATGTCGTGTATACACTGTAGTTAATTTTTTTTAAGCATAGAGCTGATGCATATAAAAACACATAAGCAATGAATCAAAGTAGCATTTATTTACAAACTAGAACAGGTGTATAAATTATTTATTTTTATCGGTTTTTGCTTGTGTGATAAACTGTACATGTATGTACTTAGGCAGCTTAAGTCCTTGTGTGTAAAGTTAAATTTTCTGTCAAAAGATACCAGGCAATGTTATGTAATAAAGTATAAAAGTCCAAATTTTTTTTAACACTTTGCTATGGCAGTGAACTATCAAGTAAATGTTTGGCTTGTTTAAATTATGTAAATAAAGGTATTAAGTCTGTTGAAGAACTTCGTGTTATTCTTGTATGTACACCAGGTGGCGTACTCTATGAGAAAATGTTGGCCACCTGGTGGAATCATAATTGCTACAACAAATTCCAATTACTTTGCGTGGCAATAAAATAAATCTTATCTATATTATCTTATCTATTTAATGTATATATATATTAATCACACTTCATGACCTACCAGAGACAGACATAATGATGAGATAGGCCTATGAAGGTCCGTCATAATGTATATACATTGAGCGTCAAGGTGACATCTAAATGTTTTACCTGAGATTCACCTAAGTAAAGTCTTGAATATAGTAGGTCATGAAGTTAAGCATACCAGTTGTATTGAGACAATTTCACAAATTAAAACAAAATAATCAATCCAGGTCAATATTTTCAATATTTTACCCTAATGATCAATTCACAAACATAATTATTAGTGACACCGGTGTTCAGATCTCACCTCGCAACTTAAGAGCTTCAAAAAAGAAGAAATAATTAACAAAAATATTTGTACCACATATAGGGGTCATTCCTGCCTCACAGAGACTCCACCGGAAGTTTCACACGAGCACTTCCGGTCCTCCCACCAAGATGATCTAACTGTCGACCCAATTTCCTGTCTAGCACCGTATATTCATCTTAAGGACTCCCAGATCATCACTGGGCCATTATTATGACATAAATGATATTAGATTCTCTGTGATCTTATCTTGCTTATAATAGGGTCATTGGCCACGACTGATCGGAATATAACATCACAAAATGAGGATAAAATGACTGAACAGTATGATTATCAGCATTTCTTATCTTGTCTCATCTTATCTTATCTTAATGCATCTTGTCTTTATCTTATCTTGTATTATCTTGTCTCATCTCATTTCATCTTGTCTTATAAGACAAGATAAGATAAGATAAGATAAGATAAGATAAAACTTTTATATATACAAGATAAAAACCAAAAACACAAGCTTCACAGCTTCATCACAGGTGATTAGAGACTGTATCAAACATTTAAAGAAAGACAAAAATGATGGTGATGTTGGCCTATGGTCAAACCATCTAATCTATGCTTCTCCAACTTTGATTGACAGAATTGCATTGCTGTTTACAGCTAAGATAGCCCATGGATATACACCTGAGTGTTTGCTGATGACCACAATAATCTCTATAGTGAAAGATCAAGCAAAATATGTATGTTGCAGCAATAATTACAGAGGAATTGTTCTAAGTTCATGCATAAACATACTATTTGACATGTTTATACTTAGACAATACTCAGACTGCTTTCAAACTTGTGACTTTGATGATGAAGGAGATTACAAAGTACTATTTGTCCAATGTAGACCGATCTATCAGTCCCTACATGTAGATGTAGGGACTGATTCCAAACCATCGGT